>JACJUY010000144.1:136712-224445 GCA_014220935.1 Platorchestia sp. MABIK
GTTCAGAAATTACCCTTTTGTCAGGGTAATTCGGGAAGGATCTAAGATGGGTTCTAAGAAATGGCTAGCCGGTACTAATCACGAAGGAAATTAAGTCACGATCGAGTTGGCAATTCTTCATTCTGCTTTGCGCAGTCTTAACATAAAGCTAGCTTAGTTCTCCGAGATTTCAAACAGACGCTAAAGTTTTTCAATCCTCGTCTCAAAAAAATGACAACGATGAGGCTCTTTTACTTGTACCCTAGCGCATAAATTTAGCTTACAGCAAATTTTAGCTAAGGGAGTAAGGGAAGGAGCTGCTTGCCTAGCATGCATGGCAAGCACGATGATCAAAGGAGACACGCACTATCAAACTGGATGAACTTCAATGTTCAAGTGCATCGAGGCCAAACGGACAAATGACATCATCACTGGACTGGCTTTTAGTCCACGTACGGACTAGTTAGAACCTCCTCTTCCTTGACAAGAAATGTCAAAATACATGTAACAGTTGCAAAAGACCGAATCACGGTGTGAATTTTTCATTTTTAGAGGATTTGAGCTGTGTTCATCGGTTGTAATTCTGTTATAAAAGATATTAGCGATATAAAAGAAATGAAGCGAGTTCAAGATTGAAATTATCCCGGTCACATTCGAAGGATAACCTAAACACTTATGATACTACAGTATGTCCCACAAAAACCCGAACCTAGCATTTATTTTCTCGTATCAGTAATACCATCATAAGCATGTCATAAGCATTTGATTTCCAGCAAAATTATCCTTCAAAATTAACCTATAGAACAGGTATTACTGATTATGATGGCATTACTGACGCGGGAAAAATAAATACTCGGTTCGGGTTTTTGCGGGACATACTGTATAGTACTACTACATTGTAGTACAAGCTGATGAACACAATTTACCTGCATAAAAATTGGAAACCTCAGTTCACCTGAACTAAAGCAGCTGTGCACGTGCAAAGCCAGCTGCAGCGTTTCCGCGCTTGAAGTCATCGCCTACAATAGCTGCAGCGGTGCAAGTCGTTCACATGTAAAGGCCTCCTTTAATCTGGGCAATGACGAGAAGCTTCCCCAGCATCCTTCCCTAAATTGACCACAATTGAACGTGATCAGAACTTTGCTAAGAGAAACTCGCACGGAAACATGCGCACCCATCTCCGACCTATGCAATTTTTGTAGAAGAATGATGACTCTATACGTAAGTAAACGCAGTTTGTACTCGATTTTTCTCCAAACTGAGCTCATCGACTGAAGGCTTGCTTTCAAGACACGGCGCTGGTTTATCGGTTATTCACCTGATTTAAAAATCTGTGTCTGATTTTAGTGCTATTATCATTTTATTCTTTTTCAATATCAGAGGCAATCGACACCAGGTATCACGCCTTAACGGCCCTGAAATTATTCCCAAGCAAATTTTTAAAATTGTTCATATGGTTGTGTGCATACGTAATATGAGGAGAATAGCAGTTATAACTTATCGTTCGGTGCAATCATCTCATAACCTTGAATCAGCTTTGCCACAGGGCGGGGTACCAGAAAATAATACCAGGCTAAAGATAAAAATAATAATTCGAACTCTAGAATTTTAAAGATCTTCCTCACCGTTCAACACGGTGAACTACGGTAGACCTCGGTAAAATAATTTGCTCTTGAGCCTCATCGATGATGCAGAAGCATGATATGTTAACAGCTAATAAATTCATCAGCAATCATGAAGACTAGAAAAAATCCCTTCGCTCTTAGCAGTTTAGAAGAGTTTAAATTCATCAAAAGAAACATCGAAATTCTTTCAGCACTACGTATATGTGAATAAACAGCCTCTTTATAGCGCTGACTCATCGCGGTATTCGTACGATCAGCAGATGTGTAAAATGCAAATGTTCGCAGAAATGAGGGGCTCCTACATGCCGGACTCTCAGGTGTTGCCTCGTGCTAGCACGCATTGTCGCCTCTCAGGTGTATCCAAGAAACAAATATCTTACTCCGACAAAAATACCGTAAAATTTCCAATAAAGGTTTAGTAGGTTGAATCAATAAATCGCATGGAAGTATAGCGTGAATTTTTTGGTAGTCTGTACAGTTGTTGAAAAAAAGCTCGGTGTATTTTCGTGTAATGAATTTCAACGCACAAGCAAAAACTCAACATTGAGAGTAGACCTCGCAAATTGACAGCAGCGACCCAGGACTACATTTCGCACAGATGTCCTCTTTCTCTTTTGTCGACATCGATGGAGAGCTACTTCAATGGCGAAGAATCGATTTCTCCCTTTTCTTATTGCCTCAGCGAAAATAGCTTTGTGACAGGGTTAGAAAATTATAAAAAAGTTGCCATGATTCATAAAAAGCTCAAAGCTCTGCCATGATCACTTACCGCCACATGTCTTCAATCGCAAATACATTAATATCCATCTATCTGCGCTGCACTGGAGATACACGAATAAATACGCAAAAAAATTAATAAGAAACAATTCTCATCTGAAAAAAAAATAACAAAACCCATTTCAGAACGATCCCCACCGTAAAATAGATACCGCATACGCATATATTCTTCACCGAGACATGTAAACCCAAGGCAGAACCGAAACACGTGAGGCTAGAGGTCGACTGACCTGTTGTCTACGCTGCTCTCCCTCATCTCTGAGGACATGGTCTGGTGCGACTCGCGGGAGGTGGACTGGGAGCCGTGCACGCGGTAAGCAGAGTGCTGCTCGCTCGTGCAGGACATCACGGCATCCTCGTCCACCAACGACGTGTGCTTCCAGACGTTTGACGTCGAGTGCGGGCAGCGGTGACGCCTGAGGAAAAAATTAAGTTATATTTAGGAAGTTGAAACATTTGTTTGTATTTATAATAACATTTAGAAGTTGAAATGTTTGTTTGTATTTACAATATTTAGGAAGTGGAAATAGGGACAGTTGTCTAACATAATATGTAGCTCTATTAACTGAGTGATAGGTCTAGTTGAAATCGCTAAGACTTGAGAAAAAAATGGAGTTAAACTGGAAGTAGGTCAAACAAAACAGCCAAAAAAATAAATTATAACTTTATTAGTTAACACATAGTCGATTGAGTGAACACAACAATATGAGCGAGAAAATGGAAAAGAAAGGCAATTGAATTTTGCTCCATGGTGGTCTAGTCAGTTGGGCTAAAAAGAACAAAAAAGAAGCGCATTTTTTACCCTTTAGTCACTGTGAGGTTTCAGGCTCTTCAGTCTCTTTGCTAAACTTTTGCTTTCAATGATATAAAATATAACTAGAAAATACTGTAACGTCATATACGTAAAAAGAGATATAATAACACGTATGAATTCATGACACCAGAATCAAACCTCGAACAACACACAAAAGAATAGAAGACTGTTCCGTGGCCTATGAAGTGTAAATCGACTGTTTTCTGTTTACTTTTCACCGACATAAAATACAGTAATAATTTTGTTAACACTTTTACTCACTCGCCTTGGACTCGTATCATATTTAACCACTGTACATGAAACACACAGTAAAATTTTTCTAGCATTAAAAGGACCAATGACTACCTCACCTTCGATTGTAGAGTAACTTTGCGCTGTGTCACGGACCAAATAAGTTTTTCCCCACATCATAGCGACCATCGTTCTATATAAAATTCCCTGAGGAGGCTTCTCAGTTTTCCACTTCAAGGTTTAACATGTTATAGCACAAAAATTCAAAGCCAAAACTTGCTCTGTTCTAAAGCTTGACAGAAGGAATCCTGAATGTGAGTTAAGTCAAATCAAAGAAAATGAAAGTATCGCATTGAAATAAATTTCGTCGTGTAAATCTCGAAATTACAATTCTAGAGAAATAGTAAATAGCAGACCACATAACAAACACACCCGTTGTCCCGTGCAAGTCCTGTTCAAGTGTAAACAAATTTTAGAGCAGGAAATTAAGAAATGAATCAGTATTACAGCCCGCATGGCTGTCACGGATAATTGGCCCCACTGCGTCCGCACGACAAAAACTACAAAGCTGTTCTCAGCCACATTCGCTCGGAGCCCGACCGTCGCGGCAGAGCAGCACAACAGACAATTTGCAAGGATTTGTATTAACTAGATTTAAACAAAATAATTTTTTATGATATAGCCTAACAAATACCTGAAGCGCATTCTAGATGTACAAAACGATCGCAAAAAAATTCGAGTGGGAGCGTAAATTTTAAGCTTAAAATATTGTTTATTTCAAAAGACATTGTTTCATTTAGGTGATCTTAGTTACAAGCTAGTGAAAAAAGCCACGTTAAAAACGATTTTCAATTAGATATTTGAGGCAAATGAAGCCTCGAGTTCGGCATGGGTTCTAGAATGCTAATTCAAGGCCGCCCAACACGAGATATAAAGAGCACTTTTACAGTAGAGGAAGCTCGTTTAAACACGGAGCTGAGAGCATAGGACACCTGATCAATTGTGCTATTGACATCTTGAAAAAGCCACTCAGAACGCGTTCTGAAGCGTGCGGGACAGATGCCTGGTGAAATGTGCTGCTATCAAACATCTTTTTAAAGCCTTCTGAACCCAGTTTGAAGAACACAAACGACTGCCAGTTATATTACATTAGATGTTACATTGAAGATCTCAAACCGCAACAAAAACATTCCAAAGAGAAGAAAGAGGAAGGCACCATTTAATGTGGAGTTAAGGGAATGTGAAATCTGTGCGCAAGGTACAAAGAAACAGTAGGTTAAAAAAGAAGTTTCTGAAACAAGGTAAATGTTGAAGAAGGAAGTAGTAGGTACTGGGAAATAGGACAACAGTGAACCGAAAAAAGATGGTCCCTAACAAAAAAAAATTCATTCTATTTCTAGAAGAGGAAGGCCTACCTAACTTTTAACTCGATACCACATGTATTTTTTCTAGGATCGATAATTCCTGTAGATACAATAGATGTATCCCCCTGAGGGGACGAATGTTAGTTAAACTTGCCCTTAAATACCTTCTTATGACAGCCAGTCAAAACGCGATTCAAATAGAACGTGACAAATACAATGGCAGTTATCAAAGCTGGAATGCGTCCCTTAGAATACATGCATATGAATTCTAGAGAACACATCCAGTACAGAAGTAATCACACTTTAAAGGAGCCTCGCTTTAAAGCTGATCAAAACGTGATTACGTGATTTATAGAGCATAAGACCAATGCCCGATTAAACGCGATGCACAGGATATCTTACAAAAGCCGATCTGAACGCGATTTTAAAGGGTATCATGATTAGATTAGATGTTAGTTTAAGCCTCCCTAACCGCTAAAAAAAAGCGTTCCGAAGAGAGGAAGGAGAAAGGCACCACTTAGTATGGAGATAAGGGAACGTAGAACCTATGCAGAAGGGGCATAGAAATAGGAAGTTGAGAAAAAAAGTTCATGAAACCAGATAGAAGTTGAAGGAAATAGTAATAGGTGCTGAAAAACAGGACAGCCGTTAACCCAAAAAAAAAAGATGGCCCTTGAAATAACAAAAACAATTTATTTCAACAAAACGAAGGCCTACCTAACGCATTTTCCCCCTGGGAGTGCTAATTCCCATAGATACAATAGTTGTAACCCCCTGAGGGGTTAAAGAGTGTCATTCAAATGTGTAGGAGGTGTTCGGTGGCGCCGGTCCAGCCCTAGCGTTCACCTTGCGCCGCCCTTCAACAGATCCTGCCTAGCTAGCTGCACTGATGCTGCAACAGCTGCTGCTGCTGCTAATGGTACTGGCAGCATTTGGAGCTCATGGCGTGTCCACACTTCTGGCACTCCAGAAGTAGCTCCTGATTTTCGTTAACAGCTGATGCTCCTTAAGATGTTCTTCTACATGTCAGAGAAGGCTTTGATAGCTAATATACCGAGTACTGACAGCATTTGAAGCTCATGGCTTGTTCTCATTTCTGGCACTTCAAAAGTAGCTGCTGTTTTTTACATACTGATACTCATTAAGATGTCCTACATATCAAAGAAGGCGTTGTTAGCCAGTTGATCTTCCCTTGGTTTGAGGTGTAACACATTCCTGCAACAGGAGTTGATGTTACTGTTCCTGCCTACAGCCGCAGTTTTTAAGAAGCTTCTGCGTACCAACCTCATTGTAGACGGATGAAATATTCAATTATTTCTCTATTGCACGGCGATAGGTGTTAAGGGTTAGGGTGAGAGCAAAAAGGGGTATTTAAAAATGCACATGAACTGTAGGTATGATAAACAGGTGTGGAAGGCTCATTATGCAGGTAACGTAATATTTTTTAAAGCGCCCGACCAACGCAAACGTAACTTAACATTAAGGTACAACGCTGTGCAATACCTATTGGCTATGTACAGCACTCTTCAATTAAAATTATACTTCAATGAGCTACGGTGAAGTTAGTTTCAAGTTGAAAGGTTAGGCCTACTTAACCTTTCACTCGCAACCTCACATCTTCCCACCATGGGAGCGCTTAAGAACAGAACAAAATCCTATCCTATTTTAACAAATGCAAACCCTACCTGCTCAAGACCTTACGTAACTCTCCCTGGAATTGTTAATTCCCATAGATATAATAGATATGCAACCCTCAGAGGCCAGGCCGTACGTGAATTGCGAAAATTTAACAAATACAAAGTTTATCTAGTATATCCTTCATGATAAAATCCCAAAGATGAACGCGCTAAGATATCACTGTAAAGTTCGTACTTGAGTATTGGGTTTTCAATAACCTCCTTCAATAAGCACTGATAAATAAGTAAATTTTACATGGAGAAGCACTATTCAAAGAACCCTGGTCACCATCGCTCACCGACTCCGCCATTCGCCAGCACGGGACGTCGCGCGACCATATCCTCTTACAAGACGCGTCACCGAAGGTCGTCCAGCGAAAGTTTTAGGGTCACAGCAGACGCAGAATTGAGGTTACGTGCCGTGTGATGGCATCGAGCCATGAGCAAAAGTTCTCAACTTCAAAGAAATTCCTAGTATTTAGAGTACACGACCTTGATACACACACGTGTTTTAAATTTCTCATTACAAAAGTCATTGAAATATGCCAGCGTTAAGGGAATATCAAACTGTCGTTTCTCATTAGCAGCAAAAAGCAAGTATATCTAAGTTGTTAGCAGCTGTGCAGAACAAAAAGCAATCACAGATGCTCAATAAAAACCTAGACTCGAGCCCACAACGAGGTACAAGTGGGAAGCCATTTCGAATGACAAAGCGACAGACGGAACAATGGGGGTGCATACAAGGTAAGTTTTCCTAGAGAAGAACCTGAGGAAAACACTAATGGACTCAAATTGCAACAAGAACACAACGAAAATCCTGCCACGTGATGGATCTATTTGATAGATCTGATATTCTAGGGAACAAGAAGCGTAAGTTGAAAGTTCGTTTTTCACAAGAAAAAATTTTTAAACAAAACAACTAAATATTAAGTAGTGGAATTGAAAGCCGAGCTCTATAACACACGAATGTTCCCTAGGACATGGTCATAGGACGAACATTTATTATCATATACATCAAACAACTTCTATACATTTAAAACTATGTTTCTTACCCCACATAAAACAGCTGCTCAATACTGTCCTTGAGCAGCTGTTCGTTAAATGACAAACAGACGTTTGCTTTATCATGCATTTCCAAATTAGGAATCGTTTCTCTTCTCCCCAGCGCCGTCTGCGCGCACGCTTGCACTCTGTTCGGAGTCGAGAGAGGCGCCGGGCTGTCATTTTTAGCAGACAAAAATTAACTTAAAATGAAAAGTTACGTATATTGTCTATCAAGATTTTTTCACTGGCCAGACGTTTGATAACTGAAGCCACATGTGGCACACAGCAAATTGCAAGGGTTGACCGAATGTGAATGGAGCAACACGCGATATGGATAGAGTGAGCATTCACTCCGGGTTGAAAGCAGACACAAGTCGAATGAATAATGCTCATTTTCACCGCCATGCGCGCTTGTCGACACTAACACAATCCCTTTATTCGGAACCGTATCACGCATTTCCGTACCGCCTGCACGCAATTCAGAGTCATCGCAAACAGTTAAACAAAATCGCACTCATTTTGTATACATTGTGCAGTCGATTCAGAAATGGTCGCGATGTATTCTGGTTGACTCAGAAAGCACACCACAGTTGTTAACCGACCCAGCAGCCCGTGATGTCTACGACGCAACCAACGCAACAGCCAAGGTCACCTCTTTTCCATGAGACATGAACGAGAATCGAAGCGGAGGCAACCGCATTCACGCTTCAAGAATAATCATACTCGAGCTCACGGCTCCGACGGGTTCGTGCTCGGTTCGTAAATTACTCATTCTCCTTCAGATCTGCGGTAAGTTTGAAAGTCTAATGCTCATTTTCAGTAGCACGGTGACTGTTTACACTGAACGTACCTTCTACGATTAGATTATTAGTTAGTTTAAGCCTCCCTAACCTCAAAAAATCAGATCCAAAGAGAGGAAGAAAGAAGGCATCATTTAGTATGGAGTTTAGGGAACGTGGAATGCAGAAAGGGCATAGAAACAGTAAGATGAGAAAGAAGTTCATGAAACAAGATCAAAGTTGAAGAAGAAAGTAGTAGGGGCTGAAAAACAGGACAGCAGTGAACCGAAAGAAAGTTGGTCCGTAACAAAACAAAAACCTATATTATTTTAACAAAAAGAAAGCCTACCTAACCTTTAGCTCGGGCCCTCACATAGTCCCCCTGGGAGCGCTAATTCCCATAGATACAATAGCTGTATCCGTCTGAGGGGGTACCTTCTACGAAGAAAGGATAAATATCATAAGACGTTCATAAAATTTCGCACACTTTGGCGGATTGTTAAACTATTTCTTGGGATGATCTATACGTTTACGCACGCAAACAGAATATTTACGCAGCTAAGGCTGATTTCTATAATATTGTTGAAGCAGAAATAGTGAAATGCACAAAATTGAAAACTGTTAATTTTTTTTTACAGGAGTAAACGAAAGTAGCTTCGAAAAAACAGTAGATTTCAAATATCAGCAGAACACAAACGGGTAAGCCGCCGCAAAATTTAAAAATTTAAAATTTACTACAGCAATTTATGTTTTGCTCAGTCGAGGCTGCTTCCAAGTCATGTTACCCACAAATCTTGTTGTATGTACATGAATGCAAGTTTGTACCTTACAGACTTCATTAGGAGAATGACATCGTTTCGCATCCAAACATCGATATTCACACTGTACCAACAGAATACATTTGATCATTTTTGAGGGTAATGAAGATGTTCAGTGTTCTTATATCCTAAATCATACTGAACAGTAGTATATCAACAGTTTATTCATGGGCCGCATTGTAGATTCTTCCGAAAATACAACTATTCATCAATTGGAAACACTTTGATAGTGTGAATTAGAAATTTCTGCCAAAAACACTCTAATAATGGAGAAGTAAAAAATGTTTAAAGGATTTGAAAACGTTTGAAACATGGAACTGAAGCGAACATAAGCTAGCTGGAGCAGAATTCAAAATTGCACTTGAGATTTTTCAATGGCAGTCATTATTGAAGAGCCATGGCAGGGACTGTGAAAACCTTGACAAAATGAACACGAGGAAAAATCAGACCTTGGATTGCAATTACGTGAAGAATATCGATGACCATAATTTGATAGATTGATAGTACGGTGCGTCTCAGTGCACCCAAGGCAGAAAAAAGGGGAAAACGCTGGGGGAAGGCTACGTAACAAACATATTACCCTCTCAACTTTTTTGTAACTATTGCTACAGGTTATTGTGCGTTCACGAAGACATCACTAGGTCACTGGTTGCACAACTGAAGTCAAGAGTCGGCTGATTTTGACAAGCATTACTAAAAATTGAAGGGAGTGGATAGAGAAGTTGAAATTTCACGCATTCAAATTTCTCCCGGCCTAATAATGTGAACAAATAAAACTTTCTGTTGGACGATCCACGCAGTACGAATCAGGGATATCACAATTATGACTGCGCTTGTCAACAACACGTAACAAAAACACGCAATCTAAGTAAAAGATGCCCCGAAGTAACTTCGAAAAGGCTATACAGCACGGCGCACGTATGCAGTAGATCTTTCTTTGGCACTCAACTAGAAAAACGCGAATGAAGGAAAACGAGAAATTAGAATCAAAAGTTTCATGAAACGCAAAAAAATAGAATAAAAATTTTCCAACACAAGCATCAAGACTGCTGTCTCGTCCCTGAGAACAATGAAAGTTCGAGCATCGAGAAAGAGAAACTCAATGAATGATAATAAATAAGCAAAGATTACAATTCGTTAATCTGAATAGACGACGCGAGACACGAGGCCCAGAGAAAGTGAGGGAGATGCGTGCAGCTCAGGCCTTAATGATCGCAACGTGACCGCAGTCTGAGTACAATGATGACTGCAAGAGAAAGATGTAAACAAGAACAAGCAATTGAACAAGAAGGTCTAACAACAAGGTAGACGCACGCGTGAAAATCGTCATAATTAATTCAAGACTCCCTTGCCACATTGAAGGTAATCTCAACAGAGCAGAGAGAAGAAGCCATCTGTTGTGGACTGAAGAAAACAGGGAATTATTATTATTATTATTATTATTATTATTATTATTATTATTACATAAGAAAGTTTTAGCCTCCCTTAACCACGACAAAGATGTTCTAAGAGAGGAAGGAGGAAGGCACCATTTAGTATGGAGATTAGGGAACGCGGAATCTATGCACAAGGTGCACAAAAACAGTAAGCTAAGAAAAAAGTTCATGAAACAAGAAAAAGTTGAAGAAGAAAGTAGTAGGTGCAGAAAAACAGGACAGCAGTGAACCGAAAAAAGATGGTCCGTGACAAAACAAAAAATATCCTATTTCAACAAAAAGAAAGCCTACCTAACCTTTAGCTCGGGCCCTCACATTGTCCCCTGGGAGCGCTAATTCCTATAGATACAATAGTTGCATCCCCCTGAGGGGAGAAAACAGGGAATCAATACACAAGGTGTGTTACTGCGCAGGATACCCTGGGCAGCGAAACACAATGTTTGGAATGAAGGTGTAGAAGACAAAGAAGAGGTAGTGAAGAAAGTATGGGCATTGAAAGAAGCAAAGTGAGCAAAAAAATAGAAGTCAGACGGCCCATCTATAATTGAGGTAACCGACCAAAATTCCTCTCGGGGTGCCAGTCCCCATTGCATAGAATAAACCTAATTAACCTTTGCCTATCCTAAGCCCGTTGAGCAAGCTTATGTTCGGTTTTATTCCATATTTGAATAAGTACATTACGAGCCTAAATCTATGCATTTGGTACAGTTTTTCACAGAGCTTTACAGTTTGATAGGTTTACGTAATCGTTTAAAAGCTGTGTAACAGGACACCAGGACTGAACGATTAAATCTACCCTAGCAGAATTTTACGATATGAGAAGACTGGACAGAAGAAACCCATATTCATCATAATTTACGAGCTTAAATTAACCGGCATTTGCAAGTCACGTCCCTTTAGGCATTCCAAAGCCTTTGAACAATATACCATATCATCAACCGCAGGCATGAAATTTGTTGCAGGGCAAACTTAGGCTGGAAGTCGATCACATTCATCACACTTCCTCGTCGGCGCGCCGCAGCTCAGAGCATCGAGATCAACTCGAGACTTTTTTGGAGGGGGCAGGTCGCCATGTACGGCAGAGGCGCCCTCATCGGGTACTCCAGAACTCGATTCAACTCTCGGTGCGCAAATGTTTAACCTTATTCTTTAGGAGTTTTCATTCTGCGCATCATGAGCGCTGTTCACAATGGTCGCTAATGAGGAACACTCGTTCCGTAGATAATGTTTCAATTTGGGTTTCATTCAAAAGACATGTTGATAAGTGTTAAAAGGATAATTCTCAATGTAAAACGCAAATGCTTGTGCTAGTGATGTTCAACTTCATCTTCATTATGATATTAGAGTATAAATATTGAATGAACGCAGTAACGACGCTTTTATCCTGTGGTCTATCGTAATGAAATTCGAATCCCAATGAAATTAAAATAAGATTACTGTTTTCACCAGTTCGCCTGATGAGTACTTTGGCTCTGATGCTGTTGATTTCAACAGTGATGCCTTGCCTATTAACAATACCTATTTGTATACAGTACAAAAAGAAATGATTTAATTGCATATTAATTTCCTATTACAGAATTTGAGTTCTTAAATAAATGAGCTTCCTTAGTTATTTAGTGTTCCATCTAAAAAAATTATTACTATTTTACAGCTTCTGAACTATCACGAACTATAATCTCTCGAGGTTGCAGAGGTCATGTGGTCTACAGTAGGATCGCTCCAAAGTATTCACAACGATGACAATTTATATTCAAACTGCCTCGCCTTCTGTAACTAATGACCATAAATTAGTATCGAAATGCAAAAAACTTTTCCCTTGCTCATGATAAATATAAACAGAAATCAATTCAAAATTAGATCGAAGTATTTACTTAATGCGACGTGATGTGGTTCACTGACATTTTGTATCCCATCTGTAATTCACTTCCCGATAACTCAAATGAAGGAATATCTTCCACTGCATCTAACAGCGACATAAGTTAAATATCTTAGAATGATCAATTACCACCCAGTACGGCCTAGGCCTTCTTATCAGATAATATGTAGCTAATTGGCAGAGATTTGTAGGCATCCATATATCGACAGAGAGGAGTTTGAACAGTTTCTTGAAGGGTATCACTTTCTCTTCTACTTCCACGAACTTTTAATGTCTGAAGCACCGATTCAAAGTGATGCCGCTTTACATCTTTGTCAATGAATGACTGCTCTAACAAGCATATTCATTTCCCCGCTCCCATAGTCAGACAAACGTTAAAATTCAAAATTTTCTGTGCGTTCTTAACATCAAGAAATTCGTACAGTATTGTACGAGACAAATTCAACAAAAATTGACAATTTTCACCAGGTTATATGGACAGGAGACAAGAATAAATCAACACAAACTCGGCATGTCGCACCAATCCCGCAACAATCAACACGGCAACAAACGAACAAAGTCAGTACACAATCGACTATCGTAAAACAAGGACTGCTCACAATGGAAGCGACAGTCAACATTTTTTGTCAACCCTGTGGTGGAACAACGATGTATATTTCCCTGGTGACATTGTGTGAAAGGAGAAGCAAAATTCGTGGAAAAATGGTTAAAAAATGAATTAGTAATCAGCTTTTGGCTTTATTTTGCTTCAGCGAATCAATGAAAGATATATACGAAATGGCAGATATTGGTTGATAGAGATGTCACCTCGAAGAAAAATTTAAAATAATCTAGGACAGGAAGACCAATTTTACATTCAATTTTCACCAGAATAGGCCTAATTTGGTAAGAGACAGCGGCATTTCCAATGCTTAAAGTACGGAAAGATTTCTTCTAAGATTGCCCACACTCTTCCGCGGCTCATGCTTTAAGTCTCCAGAATATTTCAATTTAGGCAGGAATATGGAGAGGAGAGGTATGTCGGCGGGCGAGGACAGTCAAAAAGTGAAAGTCGTGCCTTCGGAATTTCGTGTTCAGGTCGAAATCTCTGCAGTTTTGAGCGACCTGAGCATGTTTTGGATGGTACAAAGCGGTCACCCCTTTCAACGCGACAACATGTATTTTTGAAACACTAATCCTTTATAACTGCAGGGAATGAAGCAAAATTGTGACAAGCAACCCAATAATGATGGTGATATTCAAAATGTTTGCACGATGACTCAGCATATTTGAAGCGCGTACAATGCGCAGACAGCGGCAACTCACGCGCGACGCACGCGATCTCTGTCAGAGGAAGCAGGAGATTACAATTCCTGCTATCCCTCGGATACACGGTTCTTTTATTAAGCGTCCCGCGCACGGTCCGGCGCCCTGACTGCTAAAGTTGCCGCGCTGGCGCAGACAAAACGCCAAAAATAAGTACAAGAGACATGTCCGCCAAACAGACTGTGGGTCAATGTGAATTTGCCTTTCAACTAGAATTTCTTACATTAACACGTTAACTGCGATGGGTTAAACTGAAGTTTAATATTCAATTCAAATTTAAAGTCAATTGTGGTAATCAACTTTGAAAATAGCAAACATTACCTGGATCTGGCGTTTATTTAGCTTTCATTAGGTATTAATAAAAAATGAGTTAGTGACTGCAGGTGGGTCAGCAGCATTATGAAAAACACCTAAGGGACCCACCGGTGGGTCCCTTCGCAGAGAATGTGTTAAGTGAACACGAGTATTGGTGGTTGAACTATTGAACACGCTAAAGAACACCGTCAGTTACGTCTAAATATTTTGATTTTCTTCATGGTTTTCTCCCACACCAGCTAATATCCACATGTACAAGTAGATGGAAAATTACAAAGAAATTCTAGGCATTTGAACAAGGCCTTCAGACTGCTAACTTCTTCCTTATATGATAAATGAATTTCGATTCGTGATAAACACATTATGTGCAACTGGCGCAGCAGTCCGGAAACTTCATTCCAATTAGAAATGCCAACTCAGTAAACACCAATACAAAATCGAATTAAAAAATACTGATTGGTATAGAGAAAATAATTGCCAGTAATATTAGTAAAGGAACTTCATGAACGATGATCGTTTTCATGGAGCAGAGGCGGGGAAATGAAAATGTGACTCGCGTAATTCATCCCTTTTGAATAGTTTAACAAAAATGTTTGTTTCTATACGCAGAGGTAAAAATTTCTTGCAACACTATCGACCTCCCAACTACGACTCAGGACCTTCTGACTTGTACTCAAGGCTGTTTCATGAACACACGTTACAGGAAACATATATTATCCACTTTCATTAAGAATACTACCGGGATGATAGGTACATCCGCTATCGGCACTAACACAACTAAAGCATTGTTGCCACATCAGCATCAACTCCATCTGGAGCCCGCAAAATCTGTTAGCTTGCATCAATTCCAAATAGAGCCCGCAAAATCTGTTAGCTGGCATCAATTCCAACTGGAGCCCGCAAAATCTGTTAGCTGGCATCAACTCCAACTGGAGCCCGCAAAATCTGTTAGCTGGCATCAACTCCAACTGGAGCCCGCAAAATCTGTTAGCTGGCATCAATTCCAACTGGAGCCCGCCAAATCTGTTAGCTGGCATCAATTCCAGCTGGCGCCCGCAAAATCTGTTAGCTGGCATCCGGTCCAACTGGAGCCCGCAAAATCTGTTAGCTGGCATCAATTCCAACTGGAGCCCGCAAAATCTGTTAGCTGGCATCAATTCCAGCTGGAGCCAGCAAAGTTTGTAAGCTTGTACGTGAACTCGCGACCACACGAACGGCGTGAAAGTTACAACAGCTGTAAGTGCGGAACATGGGGGAGGAGGAAGAGTCGGAGGAGGAGACCAACAAAAGAAACACTTCACACGTGCGCCACAATTGAGGCAGTGGCCTTGAACGAAATGACCGGTTTTAATGATTCATGAAAGAAATAGCTACGCATGTCGGAACGCTGAAAGAAGTAACAGTTACTGCATATGCTTCCAGGCTATCTCATATTCACGGCAAATGAGTACTGGTATGATCAACGATTGCGAAAAAAAATTTTAAAATGTATGCAAAATCTTTGACGTTTTTAAACTGAATGGTGAGATGCTTATGACCTTTCACAAAAGCTAATTTCATCAATGTGAAACCCATTGAAGGTTAGCGCGAAGAATCCCAACGAATATTTATCTAAATACGAATGAAACTGCAAGGTTTGTGTTGAAAACTTTGCAAAATGCAGACCGCTAAGCTAAGCGGTTTCCAAAAATACTGGTTCTCGAGAAACATGATTCTTATGAATTTTTGAAAAACTGGTACGCAAAACAGGTATTTTTTTTAGATCAAACGATAGTTTAAACATAATGAAGACACAAAAACTTATCCCCATGTGGCGGATATTTTACCGCGTTGAATTCCTTAGCCGTGTCAGTAAAAAAGCCTCACTCTCCCAGAGCAACCCACGGATAATTTTGAAAGAAGTTAAAATCAAATTCTTCACTTAGGCCCATGAGCCTGAGATCCTTGGCACTTAAGCCCAAGCTCTCGAGAAAGCTTTGAAATATAACGACCAGAGACAAGTCCTCTATAGCCCTTCCACAGGTGACAAGACCTGAATTTATTACACTGGCCAAACAGCCTGCCGAGCACCAGCAGCACATTCAAAAGCAAGGAGAAGAAGCGAACCATTATCAATGGATTAGAACCAGACAACGCCAGAACTTTAGGTAGTCCAACCAGTTTGCGGGATTAGTCATTCCTCCCAAGTAGGAGTGCTGAAGGCGGTGTCAAACAATAAGTTGTCAGTCGTCAGCCTTAATACTAAATAAGAACACTTCTAAGGACTACAGGATCGTTTTCTCGACACATTGCGACAACACGACGCCCAATGACGAGTTTGACATCGTAGGAGTACATAATTATAAGCTCGCAGTCGATGTGTTTGAAAAATTTGCCTCATTTTTAAACAAAGTAAAAACTTTTATGTAAGTAGTGTAGAAAAACGTTGTAACTACACTGTATTGTGAAGAGTAAAAGACGGGTAATTTTAAAGGAGTGTTCGTCAGCTTCATTGAAAATGGATTTTGAAATAAAGACATCATAGACAGGCAACGCTGCTACTATTTTTTTTCGCTCTAGACTTGCCTTTTCTAACTCGGCCATCGTCCTAGAAAGGTTTCTCATTAAATGATCAGCTATCGCTGTGCACTTATTAGCTATGAGACCAAAGGAGCAAGAAAAGCAAGATCTCGGCCCTCAAGCACACCTTCTGCTCTAATCGATGACCTAGAGAAAAAAGTACCCTAAAGAATTAACATCTGATCAAGAAGCCTTGCTGCAACACACTAACGTCACACCTGTCTTGTTCGAGCTACGACCACAAAGAAAAAGACAATTTTACACAAAAAGTACCATGTAACTCTAAGCGAAGGGGTTGAAATAAATAATAGGAGAGAAGTTTTGCGATTTAAAAATAATCAAGCACTGAGACCTGAGGAGGCAGAGGTACCTGGGTACTGCAAGCGAAGAAATCATGAGGCTCATGAGTGTGTCTCTGTACCTATAATGCGCCGGGGAGAGAGTGAGTCACACACGCGCCATATAAGGGGGCCCAAGAGCATGCAACCCACTCGCTCTCGCCTCTCACATTCGCCAGGCTGCGAGCTGAGGTAACCTAGAACATATGTGATTTCAAATTCAGCAAATTCAGCCTAAAATCAATCGAAATTTTTATTTTACGACACCAAATGAACAACAAGGTAAAAACTTTAACGATTATTAAAGAAATAGCGCGGTCAAAAGCATCAGGCTTATGTCAACAAGTGCGTCATTGAGACCCTGAACTATGTAGGAGGAATATTTTTAGATCTTTAGGTGTCAACACGTAGACATGAGACCAAACGTGTCATCTTAGGTTAGGGTAGGAAAACCACCCAAATTTGAGCGATATTAAAGAAGGAGCTAAACCTTCACTTCCTGGAAATGAAGACCATATGAATAAAGAATGTAGAAGGGCCTTGCACAAGTCTATGTAGGAGTTTTGACTAGCAAGATTCATCACAACTTGACAGTACAACTTGGCGGAAATACCTGTAAGTTGAAGCATAACCATTGTATGTGAAAATTGCGAGCTGGCATTAACTTGTTCAAGGGCAACCCTGTCAACGCATGAGCAACTCGCCTCTGGATTACTGTCTATTGTAAACAGCCTGTGCCACTCGCTGCAATTTTAGCATCAGGATATCTAGCGCGGCGTCTTAGTGTTAGAATACTAAGGCCTAACTACGTAAAAATCGCCAACTCGGCGCGAGCATTCCAAAGAAAAAAGACGAGTTCACAGTTTGGATTTGCGAAAATAACCAACTAAAAATGTCTGTGCTGATAACTGACAGCGTTCAGAGTTAGATCACTCTATTGTCATCTAAAGGAAATAAAACTATCAAATTAAAGAAGTACAAGGTCTTCATAAAAGAAATTGAAGACAGAAATAAATTTTCAAAACGAAAATAAGGTCAGAAATGTCATCGAACAAGTCTAGCAACGTTGCGGTTCAATTCCACGCCGCGATATCTCAAGGACAATTCAAATTTTCTTTCGAGTGAAGTGAATTAGGTTATTAGTGAATTTGAGGCTCCCTAACCACAAAAAAAAATTCTCAAGAGAAGATGAAAGCACCATATTATAAGCAAAATATTGGAACGGGGAATTCATGTACAATGTTTCCACACAACCTTGCGCATAAAACAGCAAGCAAGCAAAAAGTTTACAAAACAAGAGAAAAGTTTAAGAAAGCAATAGGTGCTGAAAAAAAGACAACAGTGAGCTGAAAAAGTGGTCCTTTATAATACAAAAAACATTCTTTATATTCCTACAAAAAGATATCCGACCAAAGCTTAAGCTCGGGATCTCACATCTTCCCCTGAGAGCAATATTTCGATAGGGACACTAGTTGTATCTTCCTGAGGAGCGAATCGAGTCCAGTCCTAAAACAAAATGAGTTAAATTGTGTAGTGAGGTGCACAATAAACGGTGAAATCTTAGAACGAGGACTAAGATAATTCGAGTTCCAAGTTAGAAAAAGTTACCACCTACGCAGGGAAGTTCCTGCTTAAAACAAAGGCAGATAAACTGCAAGTTTTTAGATGAACTGGAGACCCGGACTGAGATAAGCTGGCATTCCTCGCTCGCCAAGGTAAGTTCTTAAGAAATTAGCCAGCTAGCTATCAGGGTGACTGGGATGGAAAATACTATCGTATTAAAGCCCCAGATTTAAGACTAAGCCTATTTTATAGCGAGAAAAGGACTAAACGTGCCACTCAGGAACTTTGTTTGGCATGAAAGAAAATATTTTAAAGTTACTTTTCTTTTGATGAGCAATTTCGTTTCAGTTATCCTTAATTCATATTTTAAGCATTATCATTTCGTGTACTGGTGTGCAGCAGCTAAATTGAAATAGAATTACCCTCAGCATGCTAATTTGGCTTCCAGAAGATTGCTTGCGCAATGACGTATAAATCTACAAACTGATTTGATTTCAATAAACTTGTTCTAACGTAGACGATTTGTTTCTTTATGGCCAGCATGACTGAATTAGATGTAGAAAGATTAGATTATTAGTTAGTTCAAGCCTCCCTTTCCGCCACAAAGGCGATCAAAAGAGAGGAACGAGGAAGGCACCATTTAGTATGGAGTTGAGAGAATGCGAAATCCATGCAGAAAGGACATAGAAACAGTAAGTTAAGAAGGAAGATTAGATATAGAAATTGAAGAACTAGTCAACGCGAGCTTAGGATTGCAAAATTCGTAATTAATTACATGTCAATTGATCTTTTTTATAGCTGCAAACGAGTAATCTAAATCGAAGTATAAAACTTAAACACACATTCAACTACTAGAATTTCACTCGTGGCAAAACTTTGTTTAGAATGCTTCGTTCACAGAGATAATGAACTCTATGAAGATGCGATAGTCGAGGAATTACAGTTTGATAAATTTCCTAAAACGTATCTTCCAAGATTTTAGACCTATGTTTATTATTCTGTGTTTAGGTTTCAAATATTAATTTGACAAACTTACAATACATCAAATTTAACACAAGCATAATGCATGACTAGGTAAAATGAGCCCCCAAAATACACAAGCACAACCTCCTCAAAAGTTCTTTTAATACAATATGACCCACATGACGAAATGCGCAAACCGAAAACTTTCGAGAATTTACAATCTCATTTTACCCGTTTTAACCAGCTTGACTACGCAAAGCACTACACTGGGAAAAAAATACTGATCTCAAAACCATAGACAAAGTCGGGGAGAAGTGCGCCATGGCTACCTCCACTCGACTAGAAAGTTGCTCTCCAGAGCCCTCCCAAGAAGGAATTGAGAATGTAAGTAATGGTGAGCAATATTAAAAAAAAAACACTACAGATACACTTACAGTACTTTGTGTGGATGTTCCAAATGAAAACATACAACGTAAATGCCCAAAAAGAGCTCATAAGGAGGACAGTGAGGAACTTGAGGGAATGAGGGACATGAAAATTCTGCCATGTTGCCAATGTTTTCAATTCTGCCAATGTTTTCAACATTATCACCCAATTCTGTACAGAATACGAATTACTTAGAGATAGGGAAAATGAATTTTCGCCTCGGGCTCGGAAACGCGACCGCAGGAAGTGAAAAGTATTATTTTCATCACCCTCCATCAAGTTACTCTTTTAAAGGTTCTGCCCAAGTAGGAGTGGGTTGACGTATCTGTATTGGAATAGGTTTACCATACATCGACTACCGGTACCAAGTAGTAAGAATTCGGGCAAAGTGAGCCGAATGTCATTATTAGACATGTATATTGGGGAATATGGTGTGATAAATAAATTATTTATTTATACTTAAACCAACTTGTCGAGGATATCGACAGAAGCACAAATAGTCTCATCAATCATTTGCTTGTCTCTAGTTTCCTAATGCTGATCCAAAATGAGAAATCGGCATCGGCTAAAATTGTTGCTCCAGAACAGCATCTTGACGCCAAAGCATCCTTCGACCTCGGACATACTCAACAGAAAATTAGAGTTACCAATCTATCAAGGATACTCGAGGGTATTCCCAGAGGAACAATAGTTGATTACTCATGAGGGATGAATTCCGACTCGACTACACTTGTGTGGGAAGTTGCCTTCACCGAACATCAGATCAGCTATCGAAGTAGAAAGGAAAAAGTCTGCATTAAAAAAATAACCCACTACAGACTCCAGTGATATCCGTATTTGATCCTCTACAGGGTAGTAAACAGCGAGCTGGAGAATCGAATTTTACCCTAGATTTGCTATAAAAGAACTGGATGGGGTGGAGAAAGAATCATATAGATACCCAAATATGGGTTTAAATCCATTGATCACAATTTCTCAAGTTTATGGGCATTCAGTTAATAAAATACACATTGAGTTTTGCGTGACTGTTTGACAAATAACACAAAGTAGGTGATAATACTAAACATTTGAATCACTCTGCGCGCCATGTATTACACATAGCCTCAACGTGTATCATTTACTACAATTGGTTAAAGCTAAGATTTTCTCTAATTACAGGAAATGCGAAAACTGCGCACATCATTACGAACCGCGAACAGCATTGGAAACAATGGCAATGATTACCAACAATGGGCACCAAAAACACTCCCCTAATTACATCTCCTAATCTCCTGATTACAGTGTTTTCACAGACAGAACCAGTACTAAATTTTGCTAACACGAGTTAAAGCTACGTGTTGCTTGCAGGCACGGCATGGCTGTCAATTTCAGAAATGCGGTACAAGTGTTGAATGGCTCGAATAAAGAGGTCGATGTTAACATTCGATTAAGCTTAGTTTCCCCTAAAGTCTTACGAAAATTGCTTCACCACCACATAGGATTCGATATTTTTTACAACTCCTAACAAGGAATATTTAAATGTATATACATTTTACGATTTTAACAGCATGAAATTGAAAATATACGAACCACATGCGTCATCCAGAGCTGTAGATCGTAATGAGAACACCTATGTAGCTTGAGAATCACTGTTTGCCTTCCTGATTCTAAAGTATTTTGGGTAGTTATTAACATCATTACACACGGGGAGGTAACTACTTAAATTGGCAAAAATACTAAAATGAGCAGTATATCTCGAGTAAATTGTTGTTTTTCTAGCGCTCTCAAACAAAAATGAAGCATCAGGTAAAATGACGCATGTATTTCATATAGCTAATTCGACCTTAGTTAACTGAAGACATACTTCAATGCTCCGTATCGTGCTTCCCATACAAAAAGTGATTGAGCGAAAACAAATTTACATAATTCACGTGAACTCTTCACACTTCCATAACACATGTTTAAACGCTGTATTTCCTTTCATTGACAGATACCAGACCTACTTCAACTAAGTGAAAATCCTCGAGTTGTTGAGAGAACTCTGGGCCAGCAAGAACGTACGAATATCTAGTTCACACAGTATAGAAGTTATCAAATATCTTAAGCGCGTATTTATAACACATATGAAGGGAATGGACTGTCCTGAGCCACTTGGCAACTTTGCTCCCTCTGAGGAATTTGTAGGACCGAAGGGGGATGCTGATATCACCTGTCTTCATCAGCACACCTCGGGGCGTCATCATTACATCCCCGTGGCATTACTGACACAGTCACATCAGTAGTGCTTGGAGCAGAAGCAAGTGTTAAAACAAGCTCAGCATTAGTTTTCAATGCTGAGCAGCGTGCATTCAATACTGATCTAACGTTGCTTCAACATTACTAAACATCATACTTTCACAACCCATCGTCAGTTATCAATGAAATTCATTACGCAAGTAGTCTACAGCCACATTATTCATTGATAAATGTAGAGAACTACGGTTCTCATGCACTTACGAGTAAATAAAGCAAAAAACCTGGTTTACCACCCACCACCCGCCAGACATCTCAGGTGCGTCGCAAACCTGTCCCGGTGACCTAAGTAAGCGCACAAAATTTACTTTCAGAATATCCATTCAACTTGACGCCACAACGACGTTACTTACCCACAGGTGCAAATCTGGCAGATGCATTGTTCTTTCTTCTTCTCCGTAGGTTTGTTCTTCGGTGACTTTTCTTTGTCGCCGGAATCTTTCTTTGATTCCTTCTTGTTCATTTTTGCAGGTGAATCCTGCTGTTTGGCGTCACTTTTTTTAGTTTTATCTTGAACACCCATAGTGGCGATAACTATATGGCTCAAGGCCGCACTTTGACACACAGGTGGCTAGAGTGAGGGGGATTGGGTGGCACTAGAAAGAGGCAATGTAGTGTGCGGGGCAACGGAGGCGCTATTTGATGCACCTCCTGCCTTCTACACAGTTTCGCTAGGACTGGCGGTTGTGACACTCAACACCGCCAGCAAAGAGTTGACCTCCTCCCAGCTGCTCAGTCGAGAGGTGTCCTGCAACTGCTGCAGGTAGTTGCAACCGATCACCACCTTCTCTATACGTGCTAATTTTTTCAACTTATTCTTTAGGGGCACAATCAGACGAGGCTCCTGGAAAGAAGAAAATAGGAGCAATAATTTAGGCTAATTTGGGATTCTTATTGACGTCATTCGGAGCAGTACAGGTATTTTATTTGAACATGCCATTGCAAGGTGTGTCACCTGTGAACGCTCTGCGACAAGTGTGTGGGCTTCCTATTCTCTTCTTGGTCGTCTGTAATTTCCTCCTCCTACTCAGAGCCCGAAATTTAAAACAAAATTGTTTAACTTAAACTCAGTCAATGGTATAAGAGAAAACAATATACACTATCCGTTAAATTGTTATACTGACTTTAAATAAGATCCTAAGACGGGAACATTTTGAGTGAAACTCGAGACTTCATTAGGTTGAAGTAAGTTACCGCTGAGAATCAATTTATGCAGGAAAAAAGGCGGCTGATTTCCTACACAGAGCTCTAGAGAGCCTATCGGTGTGACGTATATATGACGGAATGTCTTCCCACAGTGAGCTCGTCATACACAGCCAAGACGTCACAGACACCGTTCTGTTTTCTGACAGCATGATTCATATCCCTAAAACGTCTCGCACGGTATGCTAATGCAAGGACCTACTTCTGGAAAATTCATCTCAGCCTAAACCGTAGACCAGCATCCAGAGCAGAGATTGTGAGCAACCACCAAAACAAAGATGAGCTCTGCAATACGTGAAGCGAATGAGAGACGTACTGAGCTCGTGTGGGAGTCTCTTCATGGCTAAGTTCCTTTTAAAGTTAACCATGACCCGATAAATGGCAACAACCACTGTTGTGGCGCAAGCGATGGTTTTCGTCTCAGCAAAAGACAGAATCATGAAATCCCAAAATTGTATGTTTTCCCTGCTCACGAATCCAAAACATGATATTTCTCATAACAAAATATCAAGTTGAATTTAAACTTGATATTTTGATATCAGAAATATCACGTTTCATACGAACTATCACCAAGAGTAAACGAAGAGGGTCAATATGTAAGTTTGAAGATGTGTTCCTACGTTTGGAGAGGAGGCGTGAAATGTTTCACATCAGCAGCGAATGTTTTTTGTACTGATCCTGGATTCAGTCATCCTACATTTAGCAATGTTTATCAACTCCAACAAATTTCCAAATTTAAGTTTTGAGAGCGTAACTGCACACTCCAAAAAATCTCTGAAAATCGCTTTCACGCCGTGTTGATTTTATTGTATTGTGCGGTTGTGCGTGATGGAAGAGCGTGATCTCGAAACCAACGTTGTTGTCTGGGTGCGCTTCTACACTTTAACTGAGGAGCATTTAAATTGCGTCCAGTGGTCGACATTCTCCGCTTTGCGGCCAAACGCTAACCGCAAAAATATCCAAGAACGACATAGCGAGTAACCCGACGATCATTCATAACACAAACAATAGACAAAATTGTCGAATGAATACTGTACGCTTTCAATTGGTTTCTCACACTCTGCTTATCCAATTTATGTGTCTGTTTGTGTATTTCCGCTGAAAAGGTTCCATCGTATTTTAGCAATATTGGATTGGAACGCAGATCATTGATTTTTGATAGCTCAAAGGCATATTATGTGAAGCTAAAAATCATTTTAGCAGTGTGATATAGTAAAATTTTATCCACACAATAGTTATGCTCCGTATTATTTCTGCTTAGAACTTCCTCTTTACAGGGCGTAAATAATAGTATCTCACCTACAAGACTCAATATCATATAAAACAACCAACTAGATAACAAATTATTTTTTCATCAGGAACGCAAGTGGCAGTGGAAATGTGAAGAGATATGTCTGTTTAAGAAGCCCTTCGAAAATGCTCCAAAATTAGAGCTAATCGAGAATAAAACGAATGAAGCGATTTCGAGTGTCATAATTACAAGAAGCGATTTTGAAAAAGGGATACAAATTACCATACTGATAATGTTTTGATTCAAGTAGATCTAAACGCTTTCGTTTTATTGTTTTGTATTGCTATTTTTACCAGTTTGACTAGCATACAACGACTTCACATGTCCTGACTCAAGACTCAAAACCTTGCCAACATGTGTATCTAATAAACTTAATGCTACTTCTTGAATAGTTTGAAACTTGATTAGCAGATACTCATTTGAGTCGGAAAATTAGTGATGCTAAATATACAAATACGATGTATGCCAGATGAATTTCAATGCCTGTCAGTTAGCAATTGACAACACAGGAGAGAAACAGTTGAAAAATCATACAACAAACAAGCTGTTCATATGCTCCACTTTCCAACGTATGTCTGCTGATGCGAAAACTGATTTGAGGCAGCAAAAGTGCTTGACCTTTTCGTCAGCGTCTGTAGTCATTGCGTGTGCGAACAGGAAACACAGAAAATAGTAGACACTTTCGGCAAAGCTAATGTCTGGCAGCATTTCTAATTTTCACTTAAATGCATACCAATTTAATGCCTAACTTTCAAAAAAAATGTTCACGGGCCAATATTTAAATTTAAAAATTGATAGTATGTACTAAGCTCAGAAGTAAGTGCTGTTGATAGTTATTACGGAATTTTGGGATTAAAGTGAATCTATTTTTTTTTTGTCCACGAGTTTCTTTGTCTTTCCATGACACCCAGAAACAATATTCTATTGAAACTCTTTGACTACATTCGACACATGACATAAATGACTCTGTTGCTGTGATACCCTGTCTATGATAATAATGAGGTCACAAACACAGACTTTTACAAATCAATACTCAAAATCCCAAAACATGCACAGTGACAGTTTATGAAAACCTGCTTGCAACCGTAAGTCAACAGGTTTTCTAAAAACGTAGAGGTTGTGGTTCTAACCACGGAAGATTTCGTCCATTGACAACTTGAAGTGATCAAAAATACACCGCCAAACAGAACTGTGTTAAAGTTCAGTAGAGCTCTAGCGCTCGTGGGCGTGTTGTGGTCGAGTGAGAGGAGTGTAGAGCGATCTTTTCCTGAGAAGAACAGATTTCCTGTGTTCACCTCACTCAGTGATGATCTAACGTCATGATCCATGGCGCCTTCCTGAGTCTCCTATTCATGATTCACCATCGAGCTTACGGCGGAGATATTGACGAAGAAAGTTGGGAAAACAAACTTTACGATGCGAGTATTTTACAGTTAAGAGTTTCCTTACATGAGCTTGGCAAGGCCAGGGTATTCCATACAAATTACTGTAGTTGAAATGCCATCAAATGGAACAGTTGAATTTTTGCAGATGAATCTTTTTCAATTAAGATGAACGGCAGCCACGGCTTGATAAACGTGATTGCTAAGGTTTAAGGGATAGCTTCAATTTTGTGTTCAAAATTTCAGAATAGGAAGATAACTCGTGGAAAATGCTGAAAGCGTTCATACGTTCTTGATAGATTTCGGTTTAAATATAAGTCTGCTGTACGCAAGAAGCAAATATTTACCTTCAGTATCATGATCTACTTAAAAGCAAAGCTCAAACTTGTTTCTATAATCCTAAGTGGGAGGCTCTTATCTCCTCGGCGTGTCGGGTTGTGGGTGTAAAAGATCACGCGGTGGGTGAACTGCGTCATGAATATCGCGTACAGGAACTCAATATATGAAGAAAAAGGAACTGTCTCTCTAAGAAACCAAAAATATTGTTAATAAATACCTCTGCCTAAATTTGAAGTCGCCCACACTGAAACTATTTGAAATATACGTCAGAAAAGCTCTACGACATGATTCGATCAATCAATCGTCAAAACCTGGGATAAATGCCTTCACAAACATCAAAAAATTCACACATTTTAACTCCCATAACGTACTTTATATCATAATTGCTTTCGGCTGAGGCAAACTTTTGTACTCACGAACTGTTCACAAATTTTTTCCACATAGTATCAAACAAAACTCATTTGAATTAAATATCACAACCTGGACTTTGGTAACATAGCTCATTTTTATTGCTCCAACAACACTGGAAAAAAAATTAATTGCAGTTTAAATAAGGCAAGCGTGCTCAGGACCGTGCACGTTCACTCTAACGTACGTAGGCGGACAGGAAAGAAGCAGTGCTTGGATGTACGCCCTGAGGGTACGTTCAGACAAGCGTAATTAAAGTCGTTAGATTTCATACCTATTACTCTATGCGTGTATATCTTAGTTGTAATTTCCATTCCCTTCAAGGACATTGCAGCCAGAAATAAGCAATAGATGCGTACGGCAAGAGTATATATTGAGAAAAACATAAGGCTTGTCCAGTAATTCTGCAATAAACACGCAGTATATTTTTTTAATTCACTTGTTGCGGGAAAATGCCGTCTGATGTAAACGATTAGTAAAAAAAATTAGTGAAGTCAGGCGGTAGCGGAAGATAACAGGAGTCTCTAGTTAGATTTATCCCGTCTAATTTTGTACTAAAACCCTTATACACTATCATCTAATGGCTAGCAAATTTCACTTTCAGAATAAAAAATGCTCACAGGTTGGGTAATTTTTCCATAACATTGAGCTTCCCCGTTTGTAATATTTAAAACATCATTTTCAAAGCAGCATGGCTTGAAGCGTCATTTACAAGTCCATTCTTTACGAAAGAAAAACCAGTAACAGCACTTGATGAACATAACCTGGTCTTATGAAATTCTTTCAGATGTGTGCTAACTTTCAAACATGATACGTGTGCTAGCATTTATCCGATTCTTGGGAATTTTTATGACGATTCGCTAAATTTTGAGAACAAACTCACTATGTTTCAAGTCTCAGTGAGCATGTATTGTTAATAATAATTTGCTGAAGTCGTTAAATTTTGAGCAATCATTCTAAATTCCTCTGTGCTTGAACGAAGCAAATTGTAAAATTTGAAGAAATTATAATAACACCCATTTTAAATTTCATTATGACGATTTCGAAATCTTCTGCATTGAGTACAAAAAATCAAAGTATAAAATTAAATGAGATCGAAGTTTAAAACTATATAGGTCAATGAGTAATCAGAACTTGCTCATTCTGTATGGTTAACTCTGACTGCATCGTAAACGATGCCGTATAAAGCACTTAACGATAAGTAAAGACACATGCAATACCCGTGCACACGGGGACCTTGCGTTCACCATCGACTGAACTTCTCAAGACTGCAGAGCGTGAATGTTGTGCATGGATCCTAAGAGAACGGAGCAGGTCCTGGACTCAGCTTCCTACCACCTGCACTGCTATCTATTTTATTTCCAAATGCATAATAAAATTCGACGAACAATAAAACAATCTTGAAAAAACTTCTCCCTGTCCCTCCCATAAACCGCCCATGCAAGAGTGACCGCTGTGTACGTCCATGGTCTCTGGCGTCCGCAAAAGGAGGTCTCCGACCATTTGCATGAAGACACCAGCAGCCATCTAGGGCTGCACCACAGCGAGGTCGACTCTGCTTTGCAGTCGAGCAGTCGTCCAAACAGGCCATCACAACCTCCACAACGCAACTCAACCAACCCATGAGCAAGACTTATTTGCTGCTTGCACATTCAAAAGGCGTACAAGGTGAACCCGAAATCGAGCGAATTGGTTCTCAGCTTTATAACTTCGGACGAGATAGTGATTCGAATACGATGATTTTCTTCTGGATTAACCATTCTTGGCTTTAGACCAAGAGTTCTTGACTTGCTTGCAATGGAGCTTCTTGCATTTACACGTACTACGCAGTTGTGTGTAATCAGTTGATCAATGTGTCTGAAATTCGAGTCAATTATACCTTATGCGTTACAGCCGTAAAGATTCGGAACTAAGCCATGCCCTTTACTTCTAAATACAAACTCTAATTATGTGAAGTGCGTAAATTTTTGTTAGATAAATGAAGAACATAAAGTACACTTCTAGCATCACAAGTCTGTGATTTGTACATGCATGAGCTTACAAGTTAGAAAAAGTAGAAATCATCCCTACTTCAAAAATATCTCACACTTTATACGAAAATATTTCGGAAGTTTCCCCTTTCCCTAGCTTATTCTCAAATAAAATAGCGTTATGTCGTTCAACATTAAAGAACAAGACGACAAAATAACGCAACGGTCACCGAGTTGGTAGAGACGCAGCTCACTGGCTAACGTATTTACTCGCAAAAGACTGCGATGTCTGGGCGCGAATCAGTGTATTTCTATCCTAAGCAAAGTTTTCAAACCATAATGCCTCAGAAGCGAGAGACACGAGAAATTTCCTTCTGTAGAATGCTGATTGACGGTTATTATCGTAAGAAAAATAGGATTGGGATAGTTTCAAGTGTGGAAGTGTAACGGTGTATGAGATACAGAGATGAAAAAAATTGTGTTTTGTACTAAATTCTTTCAGGTTCTGAAACAAAAAGTTTGTTGTTACGACAATAACAAGTATATATATTATACGCTGGGGACGTAATTTATACGGAAAAAATTATACGGGAAACATAATACATGTTTTTTATTTAATTTCTTTCCAGTCAAACAATGGTCATTTCGCGACACAGCTACTTTTTATCTAAAAATAAAGAAACAACACTACCATTATAATTTTATGTTTCTTCACTCCACCGATTGAATGCAGGAAAGAAGCAGCGCTTGAATGTGCGCCCAGAGGGTATGTTCAGACAAGCCTATATATATAATTGAAGTCGTTAAATTTCTTACCTATTACGCACAGCTACGTTTTCCCAAAAAATAAAAATAACTCTGACATAATAATTTTATGATTATTCACTCCACTGCTTGAATGCAGGAATCTTCTCGCCGATGGCTGTGCAGAATTACTTGTGGAACTTCACCTACCTGACGGTATTTATATGCCACATGGTCGTTTAAAGAGCTCGATGCCTTTCTCATCCGCGGTCGGGAAGTGCCTCAATATTTGTGGCACTTCCTGCGGGTGGAAAAGGGACGGCGGATAAAGAAACTGTCTGATAAAAGTTAGAGGCTGAAAAAATACCCAACACCCAAATACGGCGAGTCGCCGTCTGTCGAGGTGAGTTGCCATGGGGACTGTTCTCTGAACTGAGGTCTCATGCACGAGCGAAGTGAGAGACTTATTGTTCGAAGGCAGCAGCCACGAGTTTTGAATTTCGCTTTCCATTCTCAACTGTTCAAGAATTTTGTGCTCTAGGGTTTGAAAACAAAAGGGAATCAACTAAAAAAAAATTCGACATGAGAGAATCGAGAAAAATATTTTTAGATTCACGAGCAATTCCTTGTTGCGAATGGACGTTAAAATATCCTGTCGCTTCCTGAATACAAAGGGGCTCAAAAACTCAACATTGTCCAATTAATTTCCTGATGTCCTGCAAGTTCGTGCATTTATCCACAATTTTTTATCGATTTAAACTAAATACAGTTGTACGAGAAAGTAATCAAGTTACAGCTGCAGACTTACGGTCAGTACATCTTGTACACCTTTAGAAAATAATAAAGTTAACTCTCAGTACATCGACCTAGGGGTAAAAATATCGAACTTTCTTGCACGAATACATTGCGTTGGCGTTATGCTGTTGTTTAGTTTTGTTTCGTCAAGGCTTGTTTTTGATAAGACTGATGCATATGCGTTAGACTCGCTCGTCTGTAGAAAGGTCACGGTCATCTCCGAGATCTTCTTTCCGTGCAAGACCGAGCTCGCACATTTCACTCATTCTGGAAACTTTAATTCATTAAGCAGTTCTAGCTTAACGAAGCTTCTAGAACTGAAAAAAAGTCCCACTAAAATGTTTAAATTTTCCTTATACATTTTATTGCAAGTAAATTATGTTACATCAATGCGACAGACATTCCTCTAGCATGCCTCTCATGATGCAGGCGCTATACGCATAACTTTTCTGGTATCCTATTCCACAACTAAAACATTCACCCCTATTTAGCGAATCAATCTATGCAAATAGAGTCTGGTCGGAGCTTTGAGGCGACGTCAGAGTTTTGGCGACCCAGCGTAGGAGGTTGGAAGCAAGAGTTGCGGACGGCGTGGGCGCGCCCCAACTCTGTGGGTGCCCTGCTTCCAGCGCTCCGCTCTGATGCTGGTCGGCGCCTTGCCCAGACTAGCATTGCATTGTCTATCCAGGCTAGCCTTGTATTGTCTATCCAGGCTAGCATTGCATTGTCAATCCAGGCTAGCATTGCATTGTCAATCCAGGCTAGCATTTCATTGTCAATCCAGGCTAGCATTGCATTGTCAATCCAGGCTAGCATTGCATTGTCAATCCAGGCTAGCATTGCATTGTCAATCCAGGCTAGCATTGCATTGTCAATCCAGGCTAGCATTTCATTGTCTATCCAGGCTAGCATTGCATTGTCAATCCAGGCTAGTCTCTTAACCTGTTCAGAGCTCGATTTGAGTTGAAGTTCGGAGTGGCAAGTACATTAAGAGCAAGAGTATTTAGAATGGAACTGTAATTAGCTGTTACGATAATACTCTCATGATTGTGAAATGACTGGGTAGATGCCTTTGAGTAAAAGTAACGGCAAGCGTCTTAACATTGTTATTGCAATATAATAGAAATTTTGTGTGTACGATAAGTAACAAAAAAGTGATTTGACCCAACACTGATCCGTTTTTTCAGATTTTCAAGTTATATTGGTTCCAACTCTTGTACGTATATGTGGAAAACACAGTACACGGAAAGAAAATTTAAGCTACGGTTATTGCATGTAATAGTACAACCAAAACATGAATGAAAAAACGGAATTTCAGTAACGACTGCCATACTTTGAGGTTAGTATTGTATGATGCAAATTTTCAGTAAAAATCGCCATCATTTATAATAAGAAAATAAATATCCTGGAAAATTTCGATGTTAGCGGTTCTGCAAAAGACTTCATGAAGATAATTGGAAATAAAATTATAAGGCCTCATGGCACCATTTAGTATGAAGTTATAACGCAGAATCTATGCACAAGATGCAGCAAGTTGAGAAAGAAGTTCATGAAACATTATATAAGCTGAAGAAGAAAGTAGTAGGTACTGGAAAACAGGACACCACTGAGCCAAAGACAAAAACCTAGTCTATTTCAACAAAAGGTATGCCTACCTAATCTTTTGCTGGTATCCATGCATATTCCCCCTAGGAGCGCTAATTCCCATAGATACAATAGTTACATCCAAATGAGGGGTCAAAATATGATCAATGAGGACTGAGATGTCATTAGTTCTTTCAGTAATATCAGAGTTCCATTATCTTCATTATTGCATTATTCGTGTTCAATTGGCACTCGTTCCTCATCCCATTTTAAAATATTATAGTGAAAGCCATCCATCACCATTTAGAGGTACATTCCAAGGCCTTCAGGTCAAGACTTTTAAGAAGAAACTCGCATCGCGAAAGAAACATTAATTAGACACAGTATGTTCGACACTGTATGGACTATGACGATAACATTGCCGTAGCATCGAGTGGATTTATTTTAATCTTATGTTTTGTATTATTTGGGCATCCCATACTTCGACTTAATTAGTTTTTAAGTGCTATTTCATACTTCAATCACAAATTTTGCACAAGGAAAACCTCACAGCATCATGCCTTAACAACTTTCATGCCTGCTTACGCATGAGAAAGCCATCTGGCTCTCAAGATAATTTATTTATAAGAAATCAGGGGTCTTCAAACGGTTAACACTTGGTTAATTCAGTGCTTTTAAAAAACATCAATGCGTGTGATTTTCGTTTACTCGCTGTAGAATTTTATTGTTTGTAGAATTGATTTTCTAAACCAAAGGTGTGATTTTTAGTTAATTTCAACTACTCATCTTGTAGTATCGCACCATAGCCGCAAATTTATCTTATCTTTTCGGAGGTCATGAGAGAAAATAACTGTGACCGGGCGAAAGGAAATTTCGCTTTCAACGAATAGGAATTGTTTAAAACAACAAAAATAGCATTAAATTATTGCAACTCAACGAAGACTTGCGTTTATTTATGCATCAGGAGGCTCATAAAATCCAATCAAATAATTCAAGACGACATTTTTAAGCTGTAAAACAAAAGACTTTATTGTCGAACATTTATTGTTAATTCAAGTACTATAAGTGGATAACACCGTGTATTTTACAAAATCCTGACGTTGAATTTCCACTCGGTGTTGCTCATTTAACCCTTTTATAACTATTACAGCACAAGCATTAAATATTCGCAGTTACGATCTCCAAAGCCTGTATATTTAAAGTTTTAATTTCAAGTTTTTTTGCTCTCAAGAACCACACTGATGGGATGCAGTGCACAGCGAACTGTTACACCATAGGTTTTCGCAACAGTTCTGCTGTAACAACAACCGTGAGGTGTGCCTTCGCCCCCGTCTGTACCTGAATGCTCCCGAAGCTTAGAACTTGAAATATTCCGTTCAAGTCTCTGCTGGAATGTTCTGTTTTAGGGGTTTAAAGCAATGTTTACATTTGCCGTCAGACGCTGGTCTACACAAGGAAAGTTAGAATGAAGTGTACTTTAGAGAGCACGCTTTTTTCTCTGGAACATATGAAGAATCCATCAAAAGCAATTCTTTAAAGAAATGGAAAATGTCTCTTCATGATCCAGCTAACCATACTTATATTATAAATGAACACATTTTTCCAACTTCATCCTCATTCCGCACTAAATCGTACATACCATAACAACTAACACAATCGATGTTTAGCACACCACATTTTATTATATTGCAGATTTGAAACTTTGATAAGCATGTCAATCTAGATTCCACAACACACTGTCAGCCCCTGCCCTTTGCGTTCACAGGAGCCAGCCGGCGGCGGTCAATGAACGCTGAAGAAATGTTCACTGTTGCTGAAGCTCACATTGATCCGTTCTTGGGTTGCAGCACTCGCGCATTGTTATGAAGGTTTGTACGTGCATGGCAACGTGTCGTTCTTTCTTACTGGCAGAAAGCAATGTTGTTGATACATGACGGCGAGACACGATTGTTTAATGGAACACAACCTGTGTGCAGCAGTTATGAAAAGTACTGTTAAATAATAGTTATGATTTACTGAAAGTATAATTGTATTGCAGTTTTAGCAAAATCTTAACCCTTTCTTTAAAGAAGCGGAACTATTTCTCCATTAGATTAGATGTTAGTTTAAAGCCTCTCTAACCGCAACAAAGGCGTTCAAAAGAGAGGAAGGCACCATTTAGTATGGAGTTAGGAGAACGCGGAATCTATGCACAAGGTGCATTTGAACGGTAAGTTGAGAAGTTTATCAAATAGGATAAAAGTTGAAGAAGAAAATAGCAGGTGCTGAAAAACAGGACAGCAGTGAACCGAGAAAAGATGATCCATAAAAATTAAAAACCCATTCTAATTCAACAAAAGGATGGCTTCCCTAATTTTTTACTCGGGACTTCACGTATTCTCTTTGGAGGCGCTACTTCCTATACATACAATAGTTGTACCCCTGAGGTTCAATTTCTGTATTAAATGTCGGCCAAAACAAAGCTACTAACTTAACTCGACTGTAATGGAAAATTGTGTTACATTGGATGAAGTCGCTTACAAAATACATGAGCATTATGTTCAACTCTAACCATGTTCCGAGTAAGTTTTAGCAAAAAAAACATAAGCATCCGTTTCAACATCAGAGTAGTTTGAGATAATACACGCTGTTGTGAAGAATTTACCGTCTTAGATGGAAGAAAATAAGTATTGAGTGAGGAAATTATGAAACTGATGTTGATATCTATACGTATTTTATGGTTGCAGTGAGAAAATATTAGCAGAATATTGAAGATATTATCTCACTGTAGTGTCTGCAAGTGCTTATCTAACGACAAGCATTAGTTCCGTGGGTCAATTATACAACTGATAGCCAAAGCCCTCTTGAGGGCGACCTGATAGCGTTTATCTTGAAGCAGCGATGCCGGCTAAAGTAAATGCACTCAGCGTCACCCGTAAATTAACATGGTCCTCTGGGAAAAAGGACATTTTATTCCTATCAAACCTGAAACATATCTTGTACATTGGTTTTTCAAATGCCTTATAACTAACGGCAAGACGCAATGACGGTTTCCCCCGGTCAAGCTGGTACCCATTTCCGACATTTGGGTAGAACAAGTACTTGATAACGAATTTAGTACGAAGTAAATGCAAAGCACTCGCATGAGAAACTAAAAAAGCAGCACCGTGCATAATTATTGGATCTGAATAGATTGTACAGGCTAGAATAATAGCATCATAACAGATTAGATATTGAATAAACATGAGTGCTACGATGGAAAAAAAGACTTAGTTTAATGTATGTTTTTTCGATGTGTAGAATATTGTTATGAGGCTCATTTCTTTCCTTTCCCTTTTTTCAAAGTTTCTGCATCAAAATTCATTGACAGTTATGTAAGATTTATTTACCAGGAGCTGTTTAAACATTGTTGTCTCAAAAGAGTGTAATTCGTGCAGACCATAGCAAACTGCTTCAAATAGCATTTTTCAAAAACAATACGGCATAGGAAAAGCTGTCCCCCTGATGCATTCATAAATGAATTTGTGAAATTATTCTAAAAACTTCAAGCATTCCAAATAATTGTACGTGCATGTTTTATGTGTTAAACGTCATGAGCGGTTCGCAACATAGTGCAGGCAGTCGGTTGTCCGTAGCAACGCGCAACTCCCGTCACAACAAACAGAGACAAATCGGCCGGTCAAACTTGATAGCTTAGGTGAACCGAAAATTTGATTCATTTCATAGCAAGGAAAATCTTAAGCAATGAATACATTCTAGTATCTTAGAATAAGATTAATGCTGCTTATTTTGTTCAACTAGTATCGAAACGCCGGGTGTCGCGAAGTTTTTATGTGTGAATTTATGTATATATCAGTCCCTCCTAATTTATAAATCTAGCCAAGTTTTTTGTTATATTTTCTTTCAAGCATCTTTTGATTGAGCACATACTAAAATATTTCGGTAAAGCCAAGGGGCATTTATTGAAATTTTGCTTTCAGCTTGCTTGCGCATAAAAAGAGCGATGACCGCTTTCTTCGACTTTCTTGATTAAATAATGTGCGTTTTTATACTATTGAGTTCTTGGTTAGCAGTCAGTTAATTGTGACTTTTTATTGAATTAGGCCATCGAAATGAAACCTTATATAAATGTCATTTAGCAAAAAGTTGTCATTTTTATAAAACTTTTAGTGGTTTTTAAAATAAGGAGCCCCAGTTGAAAATAATATTTCAGACTGCATCTTGGAGAATAAGCGAATAGTAAATTAAGTTTAGAAACTATTCAAAAATATTATTTCGGCTCTACCGTAGTCATCACACATGTTTTGTGTTCATGCTTAAGCATAAACATGATGCAACAATTTGAGGTGCATAAGTAGAACTAAAACAAAGCATTGCAGTAAGCCAAAAAATAAATTATTGATTAAAACACATTCATATGAAACCAAAAAATTTGACAAACTCTTTCTAAACCGAACCGATTAAATAAATTAATCCAATCACGAACAATCAGGTAAGGCTATCAAATACTTTCACCAATAATCGAGGAAATTTTGGTCCAACTCAACCTCGGATTAAATTCCACAACTAGCTCTAGACTACAACGATATCAATCATTAAGAGCATTCTGCACGTCAAGCGTTAAGAATCAACTTGAAACCACAAAGAGGTCGTGGTGGTGTATTATGCGCTAGTAACTTTGGGTATGTGACCGTGAGGGGAGCGCCGGGCTTTGCCCTCGGGGGGCAAATTACGCCGTCCATCCCAAATGGTTATAGTCCTCAGACACGCCTTCTCTACGGTGCAACAGTTGATCCAGACTCAGCGTGGCTACACAATGGTAGAAGAAAAGAAGGATGAGATACAGTATTTTTCCAAAAAGGTGATACAACATGAAATAGGATTTTATAAGCGGATGGAGGTACGTGTGAATGACGCAGTGCAGTAATAAGAACTGCTATGCTATATTATAGAGAAAAAGAGCAGAATTTAAGTCAATTACAGTCAACTTTCGAGTTATTTTCTTTAAAATTTAAGATCAGGTTAAAATTTAAGATAAATTTAAGACCCGTTTTAACATTAGGTAAATGAAATGCGCACTACCATTGAATTATCCTAAAAATAAATTCATCCTTTACCCCAACATATAGGCTGATATAGCCGCAGTTTCCCCAACGTCAAACGTACTTTCTAAGCCCAGATAGCTTTATTAGCATTTGCATTCTAGTATTCCTATCCAAATACCACGAAAGTGTAACCCAATTGGCTGTCAAACACGTGAGTGGTGTTCAGATTTTTCTTGTACAATGGATACGCAAGCTTTAACTAAGATTAGTCAAGATACCTAGCGAGGAGCCGCACACAGATATGCAAGTCTACGGCGACTTCAACCACCGAGATCGATGTTGATCGATGTGTGGGCCAGCCACGGGCGCCTACCCAACAGCTTAAACTCAACACACTGGAGCTGGAAGTGTCCCTGGCGTGAGGTGGCTCACGCACCGGCTCCTTTCTCCAGATTTTATTCCATTGAAATTACACGCGGCGTATTAAATGCAGTCGGTTCTTTTGTTATATGACGCCGTCTTATGCGAACCTCAGTTATTACGGATAGATTAGATGTTAGTTTAACACATTGCTTGCGATGTGACCCACCTCTTGGGTCGTGCGTAGGTTTTTTTCGCTGCGAAACGACCCATCGATGGGTCGTTGGAAAAATTCCAAAAATTGTTTTAAAATTAATGGTATTTAATGGACCCAGTTAATGTTTGGTATTTATAAAATCGGTAATCAATTTTGACTTTAAATTTTAGTTGTATATGGAATTTTAGTTTAATCTATGGCAGTCAACGGTGTTAAGCCTCCCTAACCGCAACAAAGATGATTCAAAGAGAGGAAGGAAGAAGGCACCAATAGGCATGGAGTTAAGGGAACGCGGAGTTAAGTACAAGGTCAAAGAAGCAGTTGAGAAAAAGAAGTTCATGAAACGAGATAGAAGTTGAAGAGAGTAGTAAGTGCTGGAAAACAAGACAGCATTGAACCGAAAAAGATGGTCCTTAACATTACAAAAAAATTTATATTTCAACAAGAGGAAGGTCTACGTAACTCTCAGCTCGGGACCTCACATATTCTCCTGGGAGCGCTAATTCCCATAGATGCAATAATTGCACCCCGCTGAGGGGAGCAATTACAGATAGAACATTATCTTAGTTGTTCCCAGATTTTCGTAAATTTATCGAGCATCGTATTGGTCGGACAACTAGGACTAATTTTTGTTCGTAAAGTTGAGATTCGAGTGAGAGAATACCGTGTAACTCGAGGATCGACTAATGTCAACTTTTGAGAAAACCTTGAGAAAACCTTAACAAAACCTTATATGCACCTTGCTATTAATTAAAGCATGTACACTAGCAAGTTGTCACCAGTTCACGGAGACAGTGGAGTGTAAGAACTTACGCTTGAAAGATGCACACGTTACCATTATATCCGTTTGTTCACCTATAGCCACGACCTTCGGAGGTGCTACGTAAGCCAGTGTCACGCGATAATCTGCTTTCTACTACAGTCACGGTGTCTAATTTCTTTCGAGACCCTAATCTCCTGATAATGATTCTCCCTTCTTTAATGGTATTTTCTTAATTTGACAGTTGAACTGTGCCTACAACTAGTTTCAACACTAGAACGCAAGATTGAGTACTGGCTCAGTACGTGAGACTACTGGCTTCATAACACGATGTAATTAAAGGATTGTTTTCAGTGTACAATACTGTTAATCATAACCTCAGTTCTCAATGTTGTTCGCAGCTCTCAATAATGTGCATTGGTCTCGCATAATGCGTGTAGTGGCGTAAATTGCAGCATTAACCAATTACAGCAGATAATGCTGGAATTGGAACAGTCGCCTGTGTTCCATACATAACGCACGATGCGGTCAAAGCGTGAAGCACACTTGGTGAAAACAGGTAGTTTAATATTATTGAACATCTAATTTTATAGAAGCAAGAATAAATCTTTCATACTAGATGGCGGATTGCATGTCGACAGACAGTTGCGGGGACTTGGTTACCTGTCATCCTGATAAGGAGTCATGAACTGCGTCTTGCCTTGATTATAGCACACGCATACAAGCAGGTCTGGTACTCTGTTTTGAAGTGCGAATATAATTTTGATACTGAATAATTATGAATAATGGTGCAGGTTATAATATAAATGTAAAAATTACCTCATCCATATATAATTGCAATCCATGTTTTCGTTATTATGTAATTGTGCTTTGGTTTCTCAAATAAGCCCTAGTTCACAGTTATGTGGGCAGTTGAGAGAGCTATATCAGCGTTTGCTAACACACGATACATCAAACGCAGAATAAAAACATTAAAACTGAGTTCCAAATTTCCACGGAACACTTCAAGTACGAGTTTTGACAAGTCTAACAGACGCGGTGAAAGATTCATGGGAATTTGGTAATCAACAACAAAAATCCGTCCCAAATCCGTACCAACAAAAAAATGTTCCATTCAATACAGATATTAAACATGGTGCTAAGTAGTTCACACATTTCGAAAGTATATCATAGCTTACTTCGAGCTTATCATACCTTTGGTATGTTCGATTAGATTCGATTATAAGTTTGTTTAAGCATCCATAAACACAACAAAGGTGTCCTCAAGGGAGGAAGACCCCATTTAGTTTGAAATGAAGGAAACTGGGAATCTATGTACAAGGTGTGTTCTCAAACCCTGCACGTAAAAACAGCAAGGTTGAATAAAGTTTATAAGAGCAGTTAAAAGTTTGAGACGAAAGTAATAGATGTTGAAATATAACAACAGCGGACGGAAAAAGTGGTCTATAACAAAGAACTAATCTATTCAGACTAAAGGAAGGTTTCCTATCCTTCTGCTAAGGACCTTACATGTTCCCACTGGGACTGCTGATTCGCATAACAATAGTTGTATCCCCCCAAGAGTTGAAATGTCTCTAAGTACTCGCTGAAACACGGTGGTCTAGCTCTTTTGTCTGTTATGCCCAGATAAGGCAAATGATTCTGTTACAGTAATCGTATAGTAGTAAGTTGAAGGTTCCATCTCCATTGCAAAGATCTTGTCGCGAAAGAAAATGGAGGAAGGATTTAGTGTGGACTAAAGACAACGTAGAATCTGTGCGCTAGGAGTGCTGCTACAGAGGATACCCTGCGCATCGCATAGAAACAGCAATTTATGAGAGAATGAATGAAGAAAAGACAAAAGAGACAGTAAAGAAGGTCCGAAAATTGAAAAAAACACAGTGGACACTAAAGATAGAAATCCAGTATAGCTGAGGTAACTCAATATCGCCCCTAGAGAATAGTGCCCATAGCATAGGTTAAAAGCCCTAACTAACCTATAAGTCGTTCAGTACAAGTATTACGTTAGACGTTAATTTAAGCCTTCCTAACTGCTAAAAAAAAAAGCGATCCGAAGAGAGGAAGGAGGAAAGCGCCATTTAGTATGGAGACAAGGGAATGCGGAATCCATGCAGAAGAGGCATAGAAACAGTAAGTCTATAAAGAAGTTAATGAAACAAGATAAAAGTTGACGAATAAAATAGTAGGTACTGAAAAACAGGACAGCCGTGAACCGAAAAAGGTAGTCCTTAATATAACAAAAAAAAAACGTTTTATTTCAACAAAAAGAAGGCCTACCTAACTCTCAGCTTAGACCATCACACATTTTCCCTTTGGTAGTACTAATTCCCATAGATGTATTAGTTGCATCCGCCTGAGGGGTCAGTACAAGTATCAATAATTTAGTAAAAGCACTAAAGAAGATCTGCTCACTGTTGAAGGTGCAATTGACCTGGGCCAAGGTGCCCTCCTTCTCGCACAAGCTATGGAGCACCGACTACCTCAAAGGTCATCCAGGCTTACTTCAACAGACAGAAAATAACAAGCCGGTAAATTGGAATCATTGCAAGAACGAACAAGCTGTTAAGAATTAATAAACATTTTCATTTTTTATCTACGATGCATTAAAAAATCATTGGAAAATTTTGAGAAGTTACTTTCATTTAGCTGAAAGTAATTCACCTTCGCAGTGTTCAGGAAATATTTTGGAGTGTTAAAAGAACTTTTGATCGAGAAAATAATACTGGCACGTATTTTCATCGGTCAAAATCTGAATTATTTCTCCAATAACAAAACTTGATCAATGATATTTTGAAATCTCTAAAAGACCTTTGAAGGGAGTTCACAATAATGAATTAACTCACTCATAAGTGGCCCTCGCAACTACTTAACGCGAAATCGATCCACATTATAGTTTAAAAAACGGAGCTCTTTCGAGCGAGATCAAAAGGCTGAACAGACTAGCAAATGAAAGACCCTGGACTGAGTGACGTCCAACACAATATCCAATTTCAGGTCCACGACACAGCTTTGCCCCAGCTACAGGCTCATCACACCTGAGGGCCCTAGTGTGCATCGATCTCCTGACGCTGTCCTTCCTTTCCAGGGCACTGCACGATCGCCGCCCCCGGCTAGTTCAAGGATAGCCCCGACGTTATGATGTAAGGTTGTGACCTCATATAGCATTGTTTTTTACTTCAGTTCTATGTTAACCAAGTTTGTGTCAAATTGCCGTTCGTATAGTATTATTTTTGTACTCTGGTTCTATGTTAACTAAGTTCGCGTCATGAACTGTCGTTCAAAATATATTGTGACCTCGTATAGTTTTTTTTATACTTCAATGTTAACGAAGTTAGTGTCATAAGCTGTCTTGCAAAATATATTATTCCTTCGCTGCGAATGTTCGATGTGAATTAAGAATCTTCGTCAGTTCGGATAATAGATCGTTGATCTCTGTAATTTATATTTTCGGCTGTCAATATGGACTGAAGGATAGCCCTTAATGAGATAGCGAGCATTTGTACGTGAAGTTAAAGTCTAAGGATTAAGTGAATGTCCTCTCTTGTTTCTACCTATATTTAAATTTAAATTTTAGATTAACTGAATTCAGAAAAGTTTGCATGTATACCAAAATTAATGTTTATTATTGGGTAAAAAATTACATGAACGAAACAATCATAATCTGCAAGAAATTATTTATGTGGAAATAATAAACCAAAAAATGCATAATGCAAAAGCATAAAAGTACTTCTCTACAATAACCAATATTTCCGCATTTAACAACGAAAATTTATCGTCCGCACGCTTCAACAAGATCAACTAACACATGCGTTAAAAATAATAAACTATACTATATCCATGAAGTAGAAATTAACAATCTGAACCGTAGAAAGGAGAGTGATCTTTTCACTGGTTTGTTAAGATATTATCTCCTCATATAGAAGTCGGATTTCAGATTTTGATTTGTAACATACATGACTCGGTAGCAATAACGTTATTTCGCTCTTTTGTCGCACTTTAATGTAATCCATCAGCGAACATAGAATTAGAAAAACGACTGCGTACATGAATACAGAAAACTTAAGTAACATTTATTCGGCCATAGTAAATGGAGATGAGATCTGTTCAATAATAATAATAATAAGGTAAATAGTTTGACCAGTTTAACTTCTCATGAGTTCGTTTTATTCATTTTGAGATTTCTTCCATTATTCATAGCTGCATTCACGCTTCGTTATTTTAGCATACAAGAGCGTCAATGTTGAAGCATCGTCTCAGTCTATTTCAGTACATGGTGACATTCAAGTGTCAGACATTCCAAAGTGCATATTTTGATATATTAGTGCTTCCACTTTTATCGTACCTTTTAGTATCAAAATGCGCATCTTGTTTTTTTTTTTGTACAGCAACTTCCCTGATTCTAATTTAATTTGCAATGACGAATAAGATTAAGATGCAATGTTCGTACAGAGGCATTTTGGCGACTGGGTATCTTGTGAAAAATGAGGATTTTATGCGTGATAAGTAAAATTAACCACGCCTAATGAGCTATTTGAGTGTGATTATAAACTATACAAGCAAAATGAAAAGATTGGTATATTCATCGTCCAGGTTAAATAACCAAATAAGAAAAAAAATTAGATCATCGGCGGTAAAAGAGGAGAGGTAAATATAAATAAATTATTCCAGAAACACTGAATCTTTGCAGCAATTTAACAATGATTTCAAAGAAGTTAACATATGATAAGTTTCATTAGTATTAGGACGATAGATGAGCTTCAGCTAAAAGGAGTGAGAGAAAAGGTACAGCTGAGAAATTTATACTAGACTTTTAGGTGTCAAATTCAGAGGATAATGAGATCTAACGACAGTTTCGACTTTCTAGCAGCTTTGAAAGGTCCTCTGATAAAAGTTGTTTTTCTGGCAAACGCTCTGCAGACTTTCAGTGGTAGTGATACGACGTGTTTCCACCAATCCTAGGCCAACTGTCTGACATTTGGCTGGTGTAATGTCAGTAGCGGGGGTTCTTGGACGTTTCTGCCCTGGAGTTCGCTTCCAGTCTGAAGAAAAATTAATTCTCATTGTTCTTTGAGCTTTTTGAGTAATTCAAAGAACATCGTGCGTTGGGATTGATCTGGAGTTCAAGGCTAATTAATTAGCTCATTAATCGTACAGTGAAATTCCAAGAACGCTCAACTGATAAACATTGATTTAGTCTAGCTGTAGGTACGTGAAGAGAGAATCGATTTTTACTGATATTTTAGAATTCAATTTTAGAAAAGAGCGTGGAAATCCCTTCGCACTTGTAATCTGAGCTTTGATTAGAAAATAAATACTCTAAATCACACTTATCTTGACGCTTGATATGGGAATTAACGTCAAAAGTCTTTCCGTGAGGCTTGCATGAAATCCAATTATATCACAAAAATTTACACTGGCTTGCTCGTGTTCATCATGACCGAATTTATCAATTCCACGATCGTTCAGTTTCTCGAATTTCACTAAGTTCACTTCCAGGGCACTTGAACTGATCATTGTAAATAAATGTTAGCTCTCCAGCTGAATAAACACAAGGTGATGTAGTGACTCTTTTGGGTGGTTCGCATCCATGTTAACTGCTTTTTAATCGTTCAAAATCATTACGTTTTACTACTTTCTACAGTTCCATCCGCGTAATCGTCCACCGTTCACACTCTTAGAGAAACGACATTTTATGACCAGAGTAACTTAATCAACACCACAGCTTCTCAATTTCTAATCACTGAGAACTCTGCTCATTCTTTAAATTTTAAGAAATGAAAAAATTCACCCGAATATTTCCTTTGGTTTAGTACTCGCCGTAATTTCGATGGATGCAAGTGTAATTCTCTAAGTGCATAGCTGAAAAGAGAATAAAGTCTCAGAATTTTTCACGCAAAACTAGAACATCGGATTTCACTATCATTTCGACGCGAGACAGAAAACCGTATCTGGCAGTTTTCATATCTCACAACAGCACACTGGCACAACTTTCTAAGAACTACCAACACGAACAGCTACTTTTTAGCATCGTCATTTTTCTTTACTTAATTAATGAAGGAAGACGACTACTATCACCTGCACTCGAGTGCCATGCAAAGGCGATGTTTGCAGCAATACAGCAAAGCCTGCACTGCCCCAGCAACTGCTGTCGCTGGTTGCACTGGTCTCATTCGGTGTGCAGCTTCTTATCTTCATACACACTTGACAATTGCATTAAAGAGAACTACGAGCTTTTTAACTCTTTCAGTGTGAAGTGTGGCATTGCTACTAAGTTATGATGTGTGGATGAATTATGCAGAAAAAAATTTTAAAATGAAGCAATTTCATGTTTGAAAACTTAGACTGGAAACGCAGAGGCTTTTAGAAAACTCATTACTAACGTATTAGATGCCGAATAATAAAAGAATCAGACGTCACTTCTTCATTTTCAATTCCTACTATTCTACGGAATCAAAACGCTTTTCATGTTCAAATTCCAACCGTATGATGGAAAATAAACTCTTTCTAAACTCGAGGAGGAAGCAATTCAATCTGAAGGCAGTCTTTGAGTTTCGTAAGGAAGAATGTCAAGTCGATTTCCAATTATTTACAGCCCCACTGCTGCGGCGCAATCGACGTAAATACACGCGCTATACGTAGGTGCAAAGCGACTGTTATCTCGCTGTCGGCACAGAGATAGTATCATCTGCCTAGATATGAGCCAGACAATAAGGAATGGTCTGCATCAGCTAAGAAAAACAATCTACCTAATTCTTGCATCAATTGAAAAGTGAAGCACATGTCTTTTTCAAACGTATACAAATACTTTCACTCGTTCATTTATTTTGTCATGGGGCCAGTGTGTTTCTTAATCATTATGTCGAAAAGAATAACTGTATATGATAGGCGGAAAAATAGGATTGAAATACAGACAATGAATGAATTAATAACGTTCGTGATAGCATAGCCACCCCGGTCTATTGAAAAATGTGCAAAATAAAAAGTCGTTGCCAGAATGTGAACTGAACAAATTATTTTAAATACCTACAAAGTCCTGTGGTAGCACAAAGTAATTATCCAATTGATTCCCCCAGAGTTGTTAAATATTTAAAAAATATGCTGTACTCGATGAAAAAATGTGAGAATTTCAAGGCATACGTAGAATAATTTTCTACATTAGATTAGATGTTAGTTTAAGCCTCCCTTACTGCAAAAAAAAAAAAAGCGTTCCGAAAAGAGGAAGGAGGAAGGCACCATTTAGTATGGAGATAAGGGAACGCGGAATCTTAGCAGAAAGGACATAGAAACAGTAAGTTGTGAAAGAAGTTTATGAAACAAGATAAAAGTTGAAGAAGAAAGTAGAAGGTGCTGAAAGACAGAAGAGCAGTGAACCGAAAAAAGGTGGTCCTTTAACATAACCAAAAAAAATAAGTACAACAAAAAGAAGGCTACCTAACTCTCAGCTCAGGCCCTCTCACATTTTCCCCCTGGGAGCGCTAATTCCCATTTTTCCTCATTAAACTGGACGTGTTCTGCACCCATGTTAAGCCACATAGACGCAAGACTAAGACATGCGATATTCCTTCGATCCTACAGCGCGATCCAGAATTGGTAAGCATGAGAACTTTGCGTTGTGTGAATGAATGCATCATCATTTCCTCAAGAAAGGAAGGTTCCCGTTGTTGGAAGTAAAATTTTTTCGGAATATTTCCATCATCGCATTCTGTTTCTCGCACCTGCTCACAATGCTCTGCTACAAAGGCGGTTCCTTGGTAAAACTAACACATAGCAAAAACCAACCTCAAGAACAAGACTACGAAAATTTAAGTTGTGAAAATGACTGGAATTGAACTGAACTAAAACCACAAAATGGTATTCAAAGCATGGGAATTTGTTCATTTATCGCCCATAAAATAAAAGCTACCCTGACAACAAGCCTGTTCAGCAGGGGGGCTCGCTAATTCGGACATGTTTCCACTGAAAAGATGATGGTGCCACACGCGGAAACGTAAATTTGAGCCCATGAAAAATTGAAGCGCCAATTGCCAGTGTAAGCCTTACTTGGCAGTGCGTTGCCATGACGCTCAACGCACGGACGAATCACAACAGATATGGAAATCCTACAAAGCACTGAAGTATATGCAGAGTTGTATACTTCTGTGAGGCACAATCTTTGGTGAGCATTTGCGGTCTCGGAAAGAAGTCGTCGTACATAAACTCTTGTCACTGTCGAAAGCACAGGCGCACTTTAAGAAAATGTTTCTACCATCCGCCGTGAATAACTGAACTATGCTTTAAAATTCATGAATAAATTGCTGCCTTTGTCTGGCCACAGATAGGCTGAACACCTCATGGTAACTAATTTTAGTGTTTCAAGCGCTCGGCTCCACATGACAGCGGCCCACGCTCCAGCGGGGAAACAGAGAATTTTCGCATAATTTTCGTAGAGAAGGTGGTAGTTAAATGTATGAGCAATGCAAGCAAATACAGAAAAAAACAGAAGTTCCGTTGACTGGAATATTAACTGCAAAATTCGATAACATTATCACAATCCTACATAGTGGGGAAATTCTGTCACTATTGAATTTAACGTGTCAACGATTTTGAACTTTTTTTATCTTTTCCAGATAAGCCCCGCCACTAATGCAACAGATAAGTTCACCCTCTTGAAATTTTCCAAATATTGCACCTATCGATTTCAAATTACTCTCAAACTAAAGATTGAAACATTCCTTCTTTCCGTGCCGTAGACGGTACGGAAAGGGTTTTCTGTAAACTAAATAATTTTCTGGATATACCTATTCGATTCGAGCGCCGTCATAACACATAAGTTGATCCACTTGTAACTGTCGAAATAATGCATCTATTGACTTCAAATTACTCTCAAATAAAAGATCTTTCGTTTGAGAGTAATTTAAAGTCGATAAGTGCATTATTTTGAAAGTTACAAGGGGGTAAACTTATGTGTTGCATTAATGGCGGGGCTTATCTGGAAAATATCATTTTTTTTGTATACTTGGGTAATTGGAGACATTTTAAGACGTTTTACATGAATGATTTTGTGCTCGCTAATGCTTAGTTTTTGAGACAGCATAAATAACATTCAGGTAAGAATAACATTAACAGCCGTTTCGATCTGGCTCTACCGGCGGATGCGGAACATGCGAAGTTTTTGGCGGAAAATTTCAGTCTCGGTATGGCTAAGTTGAGTTATTTTAGGTTTACTTAGGTTAGTTTAGGTTAGTTTATTTCACTAACCTAACTTTGCCTAACCTAACCTATTGTCACGTAGATACAGTATTTCAGCTTATTTACGCGTCCGTTTGTTCAATTTTACAAACGATGTTCCTATACCTTCAAAGTTAAATATTTCAAAAAGTAAGCATTTGCGAGCAAAATGTCGTTCGTGTAAAACCTCTTCAAATGTCTCCAACTTCATAAATGAGGAAACAAAATTTTCAAAATCGTTGACGTGTTAAATTCAACATCGACCGAAAATTCTTACACAGTTCTGTTCAATCTTTCCAGGATCAGTATAAGAGACAGATCTCAATTAAGATAAAAATGTCACATCTCAAAAGTTCGAACAGGTTTAGCTCCAGTTTACACTCGTATTTAAAAATTACCCTCGAGTTCATATCAAATGGTAAATGGGTAGCTATAAAGTCCAGGCACACTTCTGTGTTCGGAAACTTAACAAATTTCTACAAGATAACGAAAGGCAAAATGCACATCTGCATAAAATTAGAACGTCTCAAACGCATCCCGACGTATCTTGATGATGTTCTAAAGCACTACTAGTTTTAACTTAAATTCTACTCATCCCTAACACGGGTACTGGCCTTACCATTAGCCTAATTCACCGGCAACATCAGGGAGGTTCACATTTCAATGTATGTTTAAACATAGCAACACATTTTTAAATCTACCATTTCCAGTCACATTATCCCAACAGAAGTCCACAACACACGACGAACGACTATAAATCACGCCCTTAATTTCAATCAAACGAGAAAACTTTCATTCCAGGATTCAAAAATAAACAAATGTCAGAGCATAGCTAACAGCGAGTAAAATCGACCAGCATTCCAGGTGCAGGAACAAATACATCCAACTTGTGATTCGCGCATTCTTAAAAACTTGCACAACAGCTCAAAACTTCACAAAATTTTGGTGATGACTTACGGGCGGCATGCGGAAAAGCAGAAGAAGCTCGTGCCACGACAGTTACATGACGACTGAGCAGGGAGGGTCAGGTGTGGCCGGTCGGGTCGGTTGATCGTGACCAGGTGGGCGCGTCACGACCAGGCAAATCGACACGGGCGTCCGCAAGCACAAAGAAAACTACCTGCCGGAGTGTGCCTGAGACGGTCGTTGTCAGGCAACGCTGGCAAGCTGCGGCGCGTTCCGAAGTGCCATAGTTGCAACATGCGTCAGGAATGAAGGAGAAGAAGAGTGAAGATTATGTTTTGCATTTCAGAAAACACGGCAGGAATAAAGAGAAGGAAAAAGCGAGGGTTTAGCGATGTATTATAGACCATTCGTTCTCTTAGGGGGCATTTTTTCAAACTTGACTAGCTTCGAGAATAGATGAATGCAACCTACGTCACTCGTGAAGTTTCATCATGTCATCTTAAATATCAACGTTTAATTTTATATATAACGTCTTAATGCCTTTAAAAATATCATCATCCAGAATTCAGCCACAATCATGTATCAAGCTATAGTTGAATTGTCCTTTTAACCTAATTTAACCATTTTTTCCTGAGTAACTGATTGAAATTGAGATCATAACACCTGTTAGCCCATCCTTACGACTTCTATTTTATTCGTTTCTTCTCATTTTGACGTACCATTCATATTTATCAAGCGGTCCAGAGGTCCTTGATGCTCTCTCAAAATTTCTTCGTCTACTTTCTAGTAGCAAGCGCGGCGCAAGTTCAACACCCTCTGTGAGTAAATTATTCAGGATTGATCTGCGTGGCTGTAACAGCTCTGCTCAGACGAGGCAGGGTAGGGTGCTTTAACCCTGCGTTATTCAGCCGTGTTTGCCGACTGTGGTTAGTCTTCAACCTGTTACGAAATATAGCATCGGTGTACAAAATACAGTCAAATGCTGGTCTGAGATATATAGCAACAATACCATTTGAACAGTTTGAATAGTTAGTAATTGTGTGATTACAAACTAAAATAATACTGTAAAATTAATGATGGCAATTAGGATAAATTCTCTAAACCAATGCGCTTCAGGTAAAATCAGGGCAACATAACACCCCAATGCCTAGCATAAGTTTCACTATGGATGGATATTCACTCTAAACCATATTCCAACTTAAACCAAATTCTACTCTCTTGTAGCATTTAGGGCCTACCTACATTTCATACTAATTACTAATACTAATATATACTAACTAAGGTTGAGCAATGTACGCTGTTTTCTGGAGAAGTCAGAATTGCATGGCTCAGTTCTCTAGACAGCGTTTCAAACGAATGATTGAAAATTGAACTTGAAGCTGCGTATAAAAACACGTGTTACCAGGAAGCGTGGGAAAATATAGCTCCAGTGGCATTTGACTGCAGAAAATAAAAATCCTCTTCTTAGATGATTAATTTATGATTAGTTGCACGCGTCAATTTATTTAAGACATCGTCAAATCAAGAAGCGTCCATGATACGGATTTTTCACACCGTAGAATGGCTTGAAATTGATCAATGCTCAGTGAACTTGCAACGCAAAGTGTATTTTCTTTCTTTAAATTTGAGCGCAAGTAATCAAAGGATACATTTTGAATAAAAACATGTTTCTTGATTGCTCCGTTAATGCAATCGAGTAAAACAAATCTTTTTTGAGCTTTTTAACAAAGCACAAGGAGTGAATTGGTGAAGAGGAGGCTCAGTGAGTAGAAAAATTCCCTTCTTACAAGAGATCGAACCAGGGATCTTTTTTGACCATATTCCAAGGATTTAAAATATAATAAAGTGCTGTTATCCGTTAGAAAAAACAAACATTATTTGAAGGCAAAAGGCATATAATTTTAAAAGTGAAATGTTTTGTATAACTTCAACCGATAATTTCACTCTGTAACTTGATGCTGTTTGTTACTACTTTTATTTTATGTCAATGAGAGGTGGTTTCGCTAAATATTATCAACCCTGGAGACTAATTTGTTCTCTTACTTTCCATCGAAATCGATTTTTTTGTTCAGCTGTGTGTGGATTCGGAAGAATTGAGAAGTAAATATTTTTTACCTACAATGCGGAGAAATTTCATAGCAAACAAAAACTGTTTAAGAATAAAACAGAACCTACTCAGGAAATGATAAAATTACCCTTTTTCCTAATTCGAAAATACTAAATATTTCGAAAAATATGTCATTCAACTTGCAATGCAAATACATATATAAAACTAAGTGCTATTTAATAAAATCAACGTGTTGCTTACTAATTTTCCATGTTATGGGGGGCTTAACCTTTCTCTCCATGTCATTTTTGGAACAGTTTACGCCAGAAATAAATTCATCATCAACTCGTCAGTGACACAGCAGAAGTCATCTGAACGGACCCCAAGTTACCAAAGTTTCTTGAGTTTATGCTGCAATGTACAGTTTTTTCTAAATAAAATGAAAAAATTGTTTTAGGGGTAACTTGAATATTTATTTTCTTCGTGCAACCAACTTTAAATTAATTTAAAACTGATATTAGAACATCGAGATCCATTTCAAATTACTCAAATACAAAATAAATAAATTTAAAATATCAGACTCACATTCTGAAATACTTGAGGCACATCAGCTGAGTAAAAAGGTCAAAAATTGTAAATGAGAGTGTAGCACGGACGAGTATAATGTCATCACTGATAAATGGTTTCAAAATTAGCTTCAAATCCTTCATCCCGTTCAGATAGATGAACGTCTTCGTAATATATGTCAGATTTTTATACTATTTATAACATGAAGTCAAGTCAGGCACTGATACCCAAACTTCAATCCTATTACCTAAGAATTTTTCTTTTCGTTCTTTTTTTTTCTTTTTTCTTCGAGTCGAAAAATGCACTTGACAGTGGCGATGAGACACTTAGTAGGCATGTCTTTGATGAGAAATAAACTTACAACAGGAATTCTTTGGTCAATCGAGAACAGTGTCTTTCTTTGTACGAAAGGCACAAGTGAAAATGCCTAAGTGGTTAATTGCATGTAAAGCACCCAATAAGACGGGAAATACGGATCTTTTTTTCTTACTGTAGAAGAAAATAATTATTTAATATTTTATCAATCATCTAACCCGAATTTAAACTAAGTCTTTCACAAAGTGATTTAAATTTGATTTATTATTAAACTTAAGAAAAAGGCGAACAGCAGAGGAGTTCAGAGCAAGGGTTCGACAAGTAATATTTTTTCAATTTTTGATGACGTACCCTGGTGAGCGAGAGTACTGGACTCACGTAACGGAGATTCTGGTGAGGCCTTTAAAGGTATAATTAATAGAAGGCAATTCGTCTTCAGAGTGGAATTTCCTTAGCGTGATGGTCAATCAAGACTCTACAATTGTGACGGCTTACAGTTTGGTTCCATTTATCATTCCAATTTTTTAAAATGCTTTAATTTTTAGTTAGATGATAAATTTTCGCTTCTTAGTCATGAAATTGATGGCTTATACATTTGCTTTAACACATATGGTATGTTGTATCATAAGTAAACATTTTATAAGTTCATGATAGTTTAACTCTCTTGAGAAACAGTAGCCCGTGTTTTTTGAAAGAAATATTCTTTTAAAAGTAAATGATATTGCTTAGGTGAAAAATTCCGATTTTTGAAAGTGAGCAAATATTACTATCATATTTAAATCATGTTTTTTATAAAACTACTAAACTTCAGCATTTTTTAAAACTATTTTCTACATTACTTTTATCCGCATTCATATTGTGGCGGATTTTATGTTTACACCAATGAAAAAATCAAAAACAGTTTTCGACCTTGAACGTATAAATAATTTTTTGAGAATCTTACAAACTACATACGCTTTTCGTTCAAATTCAATAGTGAATACCCATTTGTTTTCCGAATCTAATGCTGGTACCAAACATACGTGACACAAATGGAAACTTTCCAACAGGGAAACAAAATATATACTGTCCACTCCTATAGCCTTGAACTCAAGAGTTCATAGAGTGTATGCGAGCTGTAAGTAGTTTGAAAATATTGTGTCTCTGAGGAAGCCAAACTTCGAACTCGCCTAAGAAGGCGTCATACCTCCGCAAGTGCCGTATTTCAAACACCTCTTCTCTCTATCACAGCGACTCAGTACGGTTTCCTTGTCCAGGAATAACAAGAACAACTCACATGAAGCCGCATAAAATGTGAATATTTTTTCTGTATTAATGACACGTTGAAGAGAGAAAAAGATATGCATCAAATAATAGTGAACACCTCCCTCGTGCGTCTTGTTCAACCTGTTCAGAGTTTGCTCGATAATATTTTTCCTTTATATCTTCATGCTAAGAAGCTAAGGTGTGATAGTTTTTGCAAATAACCAGCTCAAAACTGGTTGGAGATATCGCACTACCCTCTCTCTTTATTCATGTTTACAAAGACCCATGTAATCTGCGACAATAAGACGATGAATTCTTGCATATCAAAGTGTGAAGACAGCCGCAGCCAAGCTTAAATTCTTTTTAAATGTCAATGTCAACGAAGGACGTTGTCGACGTCAGCAAAGGACTCGCTTGGCACTCACTGCAGGAGCTATTCAGCATCTTGCAGTTGAATGCGACGCTGCAGACGATATGTAATTAATGAATTTTACGGTGTACAATACCTTCAATGACGTCTGGTGCGTAACAAGATCCGCACTTTCATTCAGCTTGGAATCCATGTTAGTTATCTTAGGCCCTGAAACAATGTCGATGCATAATTTACTTGCTTATCAATTCCGTGCGATGAAGTACCGTACAATTTTCATACATACATTGTGCTGTTGGCTCAGTGACGTCAAACGCATAGAATGTAATTTAAGTGGTTGTATTAGTGTACTGAATACCTCACACGTCAATACGCTGATGTGTGGCACTTCGATAATTTACCCAAGCCGCAAGGAAGTTTTACGACCGGCACAGTGACGTCAATGAAATAATTTAAAATAATTATGAAATAATGCAATAATCTGATTTGTGGCATTAGCGTATTAAATACTTCAACTATACACGCGTTGTTGTGTGGCTGGCCAATGAGCCGCCAATAAGAAGTTTTACAACTGATACAGTGACCTCAAACTCTGCATGATGTTATTTTATTTGCTGCGGTAGTGCCTTCATTACATTACAAGCGCATGCTGTGGGTTGAAAAATCGCATACAGATTTTTGCTTTAAGATGCGCGTAACGGAAGCGTGCTTGGCTCCAGCGTGCCTGCGGGCGTCCTTGCGTATACACAAATACCACCTAAATGCCACGTCGCTGGTGTGAGTTATCCATTTGTTTTTACATCTTTCAAGGATTCACTTTAAGTTGATTAAATCATTCTACTAAATTTGAGGGTGCATCAAAAGTTAGCTGTGTTTTGATGCTGAATTTTCTTCATATTTCCTTTATCTGAAATGGAAAATCCATGAAGTCAATCCGAATCAACTATCAACTGAGACACCTAAGTCTCTGATTCAAGAATTCACTTTAGCTTGAACAAATTATTCCTCTGAAGTTAAGGGAGCTTTAAAAGTTATCAGCGTTGTGGTGCTGAATTTTCTTCATATTTCCTTCATTTGGTAGAGAAAATCCATGAAGATTGTCTCTGTTGTCTAGTGTATTGCGTTGATTTTCCACTACATTTTTGTGAAGTTTTCATTTTTCGCGTCTCACCATACTTTCTGGTCTCAAGTAATCCTAAGTGAACTGATTGGGTGCGAATTTTTGAAATTATTACTAACTGAAATGACAATAGCTTTAATTATCATCAAATATCTAACAAAGCTCAAGATTATTTTCGATTTACTGTCGTGCAAATAAGAAAATTAAAAACAGACGAGGAAAGAGGAGAAAATATGAGCTTATAAGTTAACTTTCATTCAAACTTAGCAGCAAAAAATTGACAGAGGTTTCGTTTCACTACAAATACACATTTGAAGAGAAGAGTCAGACTTCACGCACACATAAACGAGCGAGTACAACATATGTACGTTGGATCGCCAGGCTTTTCTCTTTTTCGTGCAGAATTGAAGGTCACCTTGAATCTACATTCTGCTGATGTTCAACCGCACGCTCAGAATGCATTAACTCTCAAGAATTTAGTTCTTCGTTCATCAAGGAAAATTTCTCGGCCTTCTACAGAAAGCACCAAGAAGAAAAATCAAGAAAAGAATCAAGAAAATACAAGAAACTTCCCCTAGCTACTCAGGACTCGGAAGCTGGAGTTTGACGTAAATTTTGTGCCCGGACTTGAGCCTCGAAAGTCGTAACCGCGTCGTATAACAATATACTGAACGTGTCAGGGTAGATTGCGAGGATCATGGGCTCTGTTTAACAGTGAGGTATAGTCACCGTAAATAGAGTGTAATAAAATGATCCTTTCCATTTTATGCTTTGCGCCATTGTCCATTCAACACCGAAGTTCATTAGGATTAGCGTCAGTAGCAACAAAGGATTAGATGTGTGAAGACCTGATACATAATTGAATCGCTACGCTCTATTCGAATTAAAATGTAATCTATTTATACTGCTGTATCTTTGCCCGACAATAAACAACACCAGCTAACGTATCTGTTTCTATGCGAGTGTCCGGACACGATGTTGGCTGGAGATAAAAAGTCCTCGGTCAGCACTGGGTTATTGTGGCAACATTGCAAGTGACGGCCTCATAATAACACCACTAATGATCTTGACCTTGTAGACGCGTCCGCTGCTGCATCGGGTATACGAGTATAGGACTTGTTGGGGCGACGCATCCTCTAATGCAGGGAATACAGGGGATGTACGGGATTGTGGGGATGCAGGGGATGCAACGGGATGTAGGGGATGCAGGGGATGCAGGGATACCGTGTCAGATGTCATTAGATGCCCCTTTTATGGTCTTACCTGAGGATCAGCAGACTAGAACCCAGAGAGACTTTTTTCATCAATATTGTCATTAATCACTTACGCTAAATTTGAGTGAGCTACTCGGTACTCAAGGCCAATTTTTCTTATAAATTATGCAAGTAAAACGTTGCATGGATGCATACTCGGAGAGCTTGCATGCGCAGTTCCTTTGTCCCCCACGAATAAAGGATGAACGGACTTGGATGTTGATAGCAAAAAGAAAAGAGATCCTATCAGCTGCTCTTTGTGTTTTAATTGTAGAAATGAAACTCCATCGCACAAGAAAGCAACTGTCCTGCGTCCAAAAACAGTGCAACCACTTCGTACCAAATTAGAGATAAATTCCCCGTTAAAAAGATTAATTGTAAATTTTAGAAGCACCCTTGTTCAGCTCTAAAATAGACAGAAGAATCTTCTTTATTTGCTATACATTACACACCAGTGGCTTCGAAGACGAGTAGCTTTGAAAAATTCTTCTCCGTACTCAATCGTACTTACGGTTGTTTGAGCTATGGTTAACGGAAGTAACCTTAGCAACAGTAGTTTTAAGGAAAAAGCTGAAAGAGTGAGTCTTTTACTACAAATTTTAACAACAGATGCAGCATTTTCCGCAGTGGAGAACGGTAGAACAGTTCTCTTAGCAGTGCGTGCAAATGGCGTAGCCAAAGGATGAAAAAATGTTCTAACACACAGTTTACCTGCGCTTCAGCGCGTCTTGCGCAACGCCAGGGTAGCATTGGAGAGATGAAAGACCGCAAGCTGTCCTCAACGAATGCTTCGACAAAATAAAGATTGTCCTTGAAATTCGAGAACAAATTTAAATAACTTGAACTTTATCAATGAACGAATGTGAACTCCCATTATACGAGCTTTCGATGATGCTAGCTTCCATTATGGTTATGGAATGAGTTGCTGCGGAGCAAAAATCGTGTGTTCCAATTACTTCCGTGGGTTGGATGTACACGAGCAAGCATTCAATTTATAGCTCTGAGTAATCACTGAAGACATCAGCACTAGGAAGCTAATGTTCCTGATCTGCACTGGCCTTCAGGCAATCTGCATACCGCCTCAAAAACATTTTATATTTAAGAATAAAGCAGGACTCGATACGGGATTAATAAAAAATCTTCATATTCGTCGTAACTTAGTTTAATAATGCAAAAAATATGTAAAATAATCCCTATGACTGCGACATAACGCGAGTCTTTTGAAGAGGCCATTGTTTCTGTAGAACGCGTGATGCCACTTTTGTATTCAGGCTGTTTGTTGTCAACATCAGCTAAGAATCTCCTGGAAGTGGAGGCGGTGAGTTCTATACCAGTTACGTCTGGACGACTTCCGTACCGTTGCAAGAAGCGTTGGTTTGTTGTTCTTCTAAGAAGAGACTTTCCGTTCGCGAACTGAAAAGGAATTGAATTCAATTTTCTGATGCGGAAGAGAACACGTACATGAGATCGGTTCTAATTCTCAATTATTACTCTTAACAGACACAAAAGATCGACGAACCCAACAATTTAATCCAATTAAATTACCGTTTGTGAAATTTGCTGACGTCTCACCGAAGCTTCCAGCTCTCAAACTGGTGGAATCACTGTATTTAAGATACGTAATTTTGATGGAGTACAAGTGTCTTGAGTCCAAACTCACAATAACATTACCAGAAGTGAACCTTAGGGAGGTGCGAATTTCAACAGTACATAAAATCCCATAAAACAATCGAGCTTGTGCACCGCTCGGCCTTTCGGTAGCGTCTGTGATAACGAGTGCATCTTATTTTTTCATTTATTTGTTTATTTATTTACAATGAAGTTAATATTTCTTTTGATTTTTCTTACGACAGCCTCTTATGAATTGACCTTCGCTGCAGTAGCAGGAAGTATCACCTTCGAAAAAAGTGAAACTTTTTTAGTAGCCTATGCTGTATTTTTTGTCGATTCTATGTAGTATGCGGGCGTAAACTGGGACAGAATTCATAAAACAGAAATAGAATTCATCAGTATCATCTTATATTCCTTTGGCTGGCAATAGTTTCGTGACAGAATTGTTGTTGCTATAATAAAGAATATTTCTTCGAATTCCTTGAAGTTCAAGTGAGAAAAATTTTCCTCCTTGTTTTACGGCAATGAAAGAAGTATTTTCGCACGTTCCTGCGTGCTCACTCACAGACGCGATCTCCGTGGGAGTGTGACAAAGTCGCCGCACCGCAGATGAACTAACAAAGCTGCTGCGGGATATGCGCTTGAGAGCAGTTTGTATCTCTCAGAGTTAGAGTCTTGTTACGATCTGCCTTCACCTTTAAACTAATGAAATACAAACAAGAAAGAGACGGTAACAACTGAAGCAGAATGAAACTTTCACTTCACTCAACGTACGGACAGACGTGAAAGAATTAGGTGACTCAACAAATGCATAGAAGGAAGGAAAACAATGAAAAAGAGCAATACAAAGGAGTGTTCTTCTTCTGGATGACCGAGAACTGATGAACATGAATGCATGAGCTTCTTGCTATAGAAAAAAAAGATTTGTGTGTGGAAGTGATAGCAGATGGTTTGTGTTCCTATTACGAGTCTTTGGTTATATTCCAGTATTATAGCAACTGTAAAGACATTTGAATGAAAACGACTCCGTGATTTTCTTCGTTCAGGAGCGATTGAATAATATTCTCCAACGGGGTGCGTGGTTGTGTTTAAATGAAAGATTTCCACTGCTTCGAACACAAGACGATGCGCAGTAGTTGGGGCAGCAGATCGACGGACACTGTCCAGCTAGTCGCTTTCTGAGATAAATATTTGCCTCAGTCCTAACGAAATGTTTGTCCCAACTCGAGAACACTAACCCTGCTGGGGATACAATCTTTCCGAGGCGGCGATCTTATCTTCGCACAAACGTAGTTTCACAGATATTTAGTTGCCTTCCTACTGTGTCCGTGCTTTGCATTTCCGGGACGAGCACCTTCAGAGCACATCTTTATCTACACTGCTGCGCAGACGCATAAATTTACCACAGACGTGCAGACGAACTGCAGGCCAAACACGCGCCTAGTCTCGAAATGCTCTAAATTCAAGAGTGTAAAAAATTCAGGCAAACTCAACTGGTTCTGCGAATCATTCGTACTAGATTTAAGATCTTGGATTCCGAGTCGTTTGTATTAGATTTGAGATCTTAGGTTCCGAATCGTTTGTATTAGATTTGAGATCTTGTGTTCTGAATCGTTTGTATTAGATTTGAGATCTTGGGTTCTGAATCGTTTGTAAGATTTAAGAACATGCTGCAGTGGACTTGTCATCAGTACTCATTTTGCGTTGAAATTCTCCCTGAGAAATTATAGGTCCGTCCTAGCAAACTTAAGGTACTGGTTAAAATTCTCCCTGAGAAATTATAGGTCCGTCCTAGCAAACATAAAGTACTGGTATCTTCTTTCGAAGTTTTTGCTAGGCCTTTTTTTAATCTATACTTGTCAAAATTAAAACCAAAAGCTTAGAGAATATACTGAGTCCACATCCACGGACTTCCCTTTGCAGCAAGTTCAAAAAACCATTGAGTTAACGCGAATGCATGAATGTGATACGAACGTGAGAACGCCTTGAAGGCACATGTCTTCTCGAAAGGGACATTATTTACAGCAAAAAAACTTCTTTTTCCCCTTTGCTTGCCAATGACGTGTGTAGAGGGAACAAAAAGCTAAGCAAAAACTGGCTCAAAATCGTAAATAGAGATTGATGTCAAGGCTTCATTGTCTGACGGACAAATGTGAGTTGATCACAAATTATGTAAATTTATTTGTTGTGATGGTGTATTTATGTAGCTGAAACGTACAGTCATTAATTTCAGACGCCGTACATTCATGAAACGCCGTACATTTAAATCTGTTTTTTTTTATCTTGAGTTCGTTCACTGTTTGTAAAAATAGCGATAGTTGTCGATTCTTCTGCGTGATCACCTGTTTTGACTTGTGTCAAAACAAACTAGTATAATGAGGTAAATTTAAGACTTCATGGTGCTTACTCATCTTGCATTTATAAGAATTTCGTGCAACTGTTGACGGTTTTGCAGGATCACGGTCGGTGGTTCCTTATGGAGATCAGCGCACAATTGATCTCAATATACTAAAACTATAATTAAAAAAAAGTCATAAAAATAGTTAGGATCTCGGACCTCACCATAACACCGTCAGACAGCATATGCTATGCTAGTTTCATTGCTTTGAAGCACAACATATAACTCCGATTCTATTTGTTGTTGCATCACGTATTACGCCAGACTGTTGAGATCACAAGGTGACCGCAGCCTGAGATAACAACAAATGTTGCCTCGCCTCAACCCCGCCTCATTTCTTGTAACCAGAGATGTTTCTTTTCTTCGAGAAATTCCACTGCTCGCTTGAAGCTTGGATTTGGGCAGGCGTCATTTTTGAAATTTGAATGCTTTGTTCGGTTACATTGATTCTTGGATCGCTGCTGTTAATTTAAATCTGTTTTCACTAAGTTTGAAAACTGCGTCAATTTTTGAAAATAAGCGAAAATTGACGTTAATTAATCTGTATCTCATCCTGTATTTAATAATTTTAACTTTTTGAAACCTAGTAGGCCACTGACTCGTCAAAAAATATGCGACAGTTTAAAACCAATAACCACTCTAACACCTAACGTGAAAGTCAAATTTTACTCACCGAGCATAACGACACGCTTTAGATTTTCATATTATTCACTGTTTGAACATAACAAAAAACTTATCGAGAAGGGTTTACGTCATTTCATGACTCGTTGGGAATAGAATCCTCACATTTTTCTCTTTTACCATGAATTTTACCGAACAAGTACTGGTCTTAGTATCAACTTTAAAATTCGGCACCGAAAACCCCCTCCTGACAAAAACGAGCAAAAAAGTATTGTGCAGGAATTCGCAACATTTATTCACACCTGATCGTGACATTATTTCCCTTGGACCGCTCACGGTAAATAAAGGAATAGCTATTTATGAATTGAACCGCGGGTAAGGTTCGATGATTTAGGTGTGTAATTAACACAGTAATCTTCCCATTCAGTGACACAAAAATGGGACGTAGCAAAATTACCGGATCGAACGTTCAGAGCATCCCTTGTGTTAAGATTTTAATCACGATCTACTTGTTCTTTACTGCTCTCAACTCTACAGAAATTCCAGATGATGCTGGCGATAACGAGTATCACAGAGCATCAAGCATTCTGAACATGATAAAATGAAAGCTGCTTGATTCTCTTGCAATCAGCAGTGCAGCCTTGGATACAAAGTCGCCTTGCTGCTTTGATACTGAAGATTTGACGAAGATAACGAGTTTCAAGTTATATGGAGGAGAAATCTAGTTTAACTTTCTTTGAAATTATATTTTTACTATTCAGGTACATTAGTTGACTTTTCTCAAATTCGTCCTATATTCAGGTACATTAGTTAACTTTTTCATATAAGTACTAACAAGTGTGTGAAATAATAGAAATAATAATTTTGTTTGTAGACGAGGGTTTTGTGTAGTAAAGGCGTCCTCCATGCCTTAATTGAAACGTCCCCTCCATTTATGCCTCCATTACTTAAGACTTTGCCACTTAGATTTTCGTCATGGTTTTGCTGTGATGAAATTGAATTATGTTTTTGTCATGGTTAAGCGAGTTGATTTTTTCAATATAATTCTTGAAATTCCAGTGCTAGCGCAATGTTCATGTGAACTTCAGTAGTTTATTGTTCTGGACTATACAGTAAGCCGATGACATTCATTTTTATCGAAAGAAATATTGGTCACTAAACCTGTAGAAAAAGTGAAGTGAATTTCACATTCTAGAGCACTCGTTTTTCCTCATTCTGATGCCGAGGAAAACATTCTGCTTTTACCTCTCAGTAAATATTTCAAGGATATTGTAAATGTAAGCCGTGTAATTTTAAACCACAACAATCCAGAAGTGTTAATACGCAAAAAATTTTAAAAACCGCACGTGTCCGTGTAATATGTCTTTACTATCAACATACAATTGCTGCCACAACATAAAAGTTAACATGTAATGTGTGAAATGTTTCCTCACTATTATTTTGTCCTCGAAAAAAGATGAACATTGCCTACACCCATTCTGCAGCCATTTGGTACAGGAAAACATAGAGATAAAATGAAATCACAAAACTCGCATTCAGTTTAATATTGACAACAATCACAATCCTTTGGTGAGTGGAATAATTTATATGGCATCAACAGAGCCTTCTTATTTTGAAACATTTTTTTTCCTTTCCGCTGAGCACGAAACTGGCTAACACTCAATGCGCTCTCACCCGAATCCGTTACCTACATTCTAGAAGCTTGTGAGGTGGAATTATATTCAAAAAATCCTGTAGAATATAAATAGAACCGACGTTCTTTCCCTTGTTGCAACAGACGAGAAAATCATGACTTCCTTGTACAGAATATCTCACTTTAAAAGATGGTCAAATCCCATGGGTGCAGCGTGCTGGGAATACAACACATAATGGTTCTAAGTGCACGCTGCATTTTCTTAATGTACGGTCTTACTTCGAAATGGTGTTAACTGATGAGATTGTTCTCTATTCCAGAAAAAGGATAAAAAATTCAGAATCTTCGCTCTTATGACCAACGATGATTATCTTATCAAGAGGAAATTCATATCATAAATCATTCTCAACAAACTTTTCCAACCGTAGCTCGTAGTGCAATTTTCACTAATTTTGTTCAGCGTGGAAGTTTTTCAGAGCTTGTGTGCTTGAGTGTTTCTTTGCTTCGTATCAGGAACGTTATCAGATAGCTCTTTCTCAGCGAAGGTACCGTGAACACAAGTCCTCGAAAGATAAAACGATCGGGAACGCTCAAAATGAGCAAATGAAAACTATCGAAATATGTTTTGAGACGCGTTCTATAATATCCTTAGCTTGCTAAATGTTTCATCTCCCTGTCTTTATTTCTATCTTTGTTTCCATGAAGCTCATTGCACCGCTGTGCTTCACAAGGTGACCAGGCCTTGACGTTTACCAGAAATACATCTCTCGTCGAAGTTTCACGATGATGGTATCCGTGCGTGCAAGTTGAGACGTAGCATCGCTCTATCGAGTCGCTTCCTAGTATAATGGACAACCCTAGTATTTTACTGGTCGTCAATAACTCTCCCAACAAAACGGCAAAAACAATCCTTTAGCGACTTGGGGAATTAAGTGTTGTTTTTTTTTGTATTTTTTTTGGAGTTCTAAGGCAATATGTTGCGTTATAGCCAGACCTATAAAGCAACGTGACAGGCATTTTAAAGAGCTCGCCAAGGCGCAGGCTTAAGCATTATCCTAATCTTAAATCGAAGTGAAATTGGCTTGGCTTAACACGTTGACTACGTATTGGTAAATTTGTGCACCACTAGGTAAATTGTACATTTACGTACCGGTAACAACGAACAGTATTCATTATTTCATTGCCATAATGTAAAAAAGACTATAACATACAGGGTAAAATATTATAGAGCGACTATATTTTCATGCTTTTTTGCATGGATAAAAATATAATCGACCAGAAAAGACGGTTTTCAATACAGCTACTTCCAACTAAGCCAAAACAACCTTAGAAATCGCGTAAGCGTAGTCAACGTGTTAAAAGAGAACTTTCAGTTAGTCGGTCACATTTTCTAGTAAGTTACACATGATATTCATTAATCGAAGGTTAAATGTGAATCTTCAGCCCGTCGGTCACATTTCGTATTAAGTTGTACATAATATTCTTCAATCAAATGCTTCCGCGATCGCACAAAAGCACAAGGTGCAACACGGCCCAACACTTTTCTGATCGCCAACGTTCGCAGCCAAGTCTGCCCAGCCTTGTAGAGGACACGCGCACTCAGCCCTAGAGCGCTGGCTGCCCCGACACCCGAGATTTTTCTACTTTTTTAAACGTGGCTTGCGATACGACTCAACGGTGGGTCGTGCTTAGCTTAGCTGCGAAACGACGAATGGTTTGTTGAAAATTTGTAAAAATCTTTTTTAAATGAGTGGTATTTAATGGACCCAGTTAATGTGTGATATTGATAAATTTGATGATCACTTTTAACTTTAAATTTTAATTGAATATTGAACTTCAGTTTTACAACGGGTTAAACGTGGCTTGACTTGGGAGCGTTGGACAGGGGGGCACAAACGTACGGTACCCCAGCCGAGCTCCAGCGCCAAATACGATAGTCTCTGCAAATAAGCCTTGATTATCGGGTAGTGGACGTTATAGGCGATGGCCCACTCTGTGATGATGGTGATACTGAAAAGAGATAGCAAGAAACCTGTGCTGTGTAAGAACAAAGTTATCCCCTCCATTGTTTGGCTAGGATGTGTAAATGACCATGAATCGTGTACTCTTGGGCTCTATTCAACGGTCATGGTTCACAGACATCTGTATTTCGCAATGAATGTAGCATCTTAGTGGGTTGCAAATTGCAATGCACTTATGTTAGAGTAAAAAATGGCACGTGTTTCTCTATAAGTTGCTCATATTTTCACTGCATTATTTTGTTGTATTCATGTTTGCGGTAATTTTACTTTATCAATTGCTTGTCTCTGTCAAAGTACCTCGTGGAATTGGAAAGCGATGACTTTGACTTCATCAATTGCTAGGCTCTGTCAAAGGATCTCATGGAACTTGAAAGCGATGAATATGGGTGTTTAGTGAGATGCTGCATCTTAAGCTTAAACCAGGTCCTATCCATTAAAGGATTTCGCCTCGCGTCCGTCGATCTTAAGAAGTCGCAGCGAAAAGACGTCATGTTCGTTGACACGTCCACTACAGCACAATTTTTTATTATTATAATCATATCGACATTTCTTCAGATTTTCCGCGTATTGCTCGAATCCAAAGCTTAACATTTATCCCTACCACGACACAATTTAGATTAAATAAAACCTTAAGTGTGCACCAGAAGTTAGAGAATTAAAATCAAAATCATATTGTCTGAACCATCCATCGTAAATCCGGAAACATTTCTAACTTTTCAACTTAAGTAGAACGAAAATATCGCAGCCCAGCAAAGAGAGAAGGCTTAAGTGAAATAATTCTGCTCTCAGCGTCTGACAACAATACAAAGTGGCGCAAAAATACCCCAAGCATGACCGATCAACTCTTGAGTAAACCGCTTCTCGGCAGATTTCGCTACACTATTGGTGTATTGCCATACACCATTCCGATGTTCAGAAAGAATTTGTGCTGTCTTGTGTTACTAAATCAATCTCAGTAACATAAAAACGGCATAACAGAACACCATGCTTACTAGTAAAAGAATTCATTAAGAGAAAACGTATAATTCAGTATACACAGCGATATTTTATGCGCCGGGCTGAGAAAGAAATGCAACTATTTCAATAAATACAGCTCGCTGCAAGTCATAGGTGGTTACCTCTTCTCATAGTCATCGTGACGCTATCAAGGTAACTAACTAAAGAATGAAGCGTGCCATTTAGAGACGCGAACTGATTTCAAGCTGGAAATTTACCGATAAAAATTTAATTAGTGGAGAACTTCAACTTCATTTGAAGAACGGTGTTAAACTCAGCGATTGCTCCATGAAGTTAAGTCTTGCATTAAGGAATGGTGATAAAATGTTGATTGCACGAATAAAGCGAACCTTCCTCATCATGACTGGTCATCATTAAACGCGACTGAAGTGGAGGAGTGACTTTAGGAGGAAGCGAAGAACTCATGAGCGTGAAATTTAAAAAGCATGTCTGAATGACCAGAGCGGAGATAAGCTAAATGACACTAGAAAACAGTGATGCTCTGTGTTTTTACGTATAAAATTACGTCATGCCCTTGGTCTATTGTTGGTCAGTCATGACTGTCTATATAAGAAAAAATCCTAAATTAATGTTGCTCTCAGGAGGAAATGAACTCCTCAATAGAGTATATGAATTTTAGCATTTCAAAATCATACGAGAAAAGCATTTGACATGCAAATAAGTAGGTTCAATATAATTATTGATGCTTCTTGTGACCGTCGACGAGTGTATTAATTTTTTCAGGTTTTACGAAAACACTTTGCGAAAAGAGTCCCTTTCGAGTGCATCTAAAAGGAAAAAAGAAACACTTTCACAGTTTTAGAAATATTTTTACTAGAAAAATTGAAGGAAAAACAACGCATACTTCTAGAAAAGTATAAAAAATACCTTTATTCAAGAGAGGCAAGCAAGTTGGGAGAAAAATGTACACTTTATACAACTTGAGCAAGCATCGAACGCCGTGAAATCGAGTTCGTTCGACATTTCGGGATCTGTACAATAATAATTAGCTATTTAATGGCACGAATTAGTCAAAGTTACGTATAGCAGCCTTCTTCGTATTTAACCTAAAGCCGTCGAATTTTATACTCAAATGAATGTTATGACAACCACCGTCGTTAGACTGGCACTGGCATCAGGTTGTCACCGACATCGCAATAGGGACGGGACTGCCACGCGACAGTGAACTGCGAAAAACTCCTTAGGGCACAAATTCGACAAGAAGTAAAATATAAGAGCATTTTTATTTGAGTGTGCCGTATTTGGCACGTAGGACAGTTAAGGGTTAAGCAAGTAAATTATTTAGGCGATAGTTTATGATGAAAGCCGCACCCTATTGAAAATGTAGTTAAAAGTGCGTGATATTAGGATAATACAATAAATTTATTTAATTATCACACATAATATGAAACTTTTAATGTCAATTTAAGAACGCAGACCAAAATAACTAGAAAGGGAGTTGGAGTTAACGAGTACAGAAAAACTCTAATAAGATCTTCGAATCCAATTCATTCTTGCGCTGTACTACTATTTTGTGTAGAAATCCAAGGTGAAGACAAATTACTTGTATTCTTTTCAGCCTGAGTACTTCATTGTCCGAGGGCTAGACATTGTACATACCATTAATTCGCTAAATTACTCTGTTTAAACGAGACTTAGATCACAATACTCTAAGAAAGTGCAATAAATCCACAAAAACAATAGATCAAAAAGTAAATTACTTCAACGTATGATTCATAGTTTTAATCGTACTTGCGTGGCTAAAAGTTGTAAAATTTTTCGTAAATTTTTAAAATTAAATCTAAGGAATACTTCAATTGTTTCGGTAGCGATTTTTTATAGGAGGGAAATTAGAATGGAGTGACCGGGGATTAAGAACATGAAGAAGGCGAGGGAATGCAGTCGCACTCAAATTTGCGGCTATTCAAACATTTTTTAAGGAAGGTGGCTCGTCAGTGAGGTATAATTAAACAAATACGTCAATATGAATATTCTGAGAAGTTTGAGCTCTAAAGTATTCTAAGAACATTCGTTCTGGGCCTCATGCATTAGAAGCATTGGAACATGCATGGCTGTACGTCAACAAGGGAAGAGGAACAATTAAGGCACTTTAATATCACGCAAACGTTCGTCTGACTCGGTCCATAGGTTCAACCAGAATAAAACCTTACTTCACACTTTCAAACATCAAAATCAACCTTATTTTATGTCAGTTCGTCTGTAATCTGTGTAGTTTTACCCCAAAGGTAGAATTGGATAAAATGGGGTGCGATCATTTGCAGAAATGTTATTATGGCTACTACATTACTACATACACGCTGTGCGCAGGGAATGTTCTCCACCATGCGCGATAATTGAAGGACCCCAAAAATTAGGAAAGTTTTGGGCCTTTAACGCAATGCTAAGTTTACAATACTTGAACGTTACAATCTTGCAATTATAATATAATTGTGCCACTACATGATTCAAATGAAATTGTAAAACAGATGATTCCATGTAAGAATAGCATAATGAAGCATGTAAAATGGAAAAATTCAGTTTAAAATAGTGTTTTATGGTAGTTGCTTAATTGAATTGTTAACTCAACAGGCAATGATTTTTCTTCCTGAGGCTGTGCGAGCGTACAGTTCTCCTGTATCACATTCTTCCAGCATCCGGAAATTTGCAGCTTACAACATGCAATAATTCCTCAGACACGTTATTCCTAGCTAGATAGTAAGATGAAGTGCGATGAAATCATCCCCTGTCAAGACACCATTGTACAACAAGAAGCACTCTAAGTCGCTAAGTTGCTAATTTTAGAATGCCCAAAATTTTACATTACCAATTATCTAAACCATCATTTTAGTACAGCGAGAAACAACTTTGTCTTGACGCCAAAGATAGATATTCAAAAACCGAAGAATTTCTGAATCAATCTCGCGACCGGATAGTTTCACGACAGCAGTTACAGCGTTTTCCGGTTCACGATTGAAATAAACGTACTCCTCACCACGCATTCTCTGGGTTTCTGTTCTAAACATTATAGTATAAGATACAAAAATGACACGAAACTTAATAACTTAAACAAAGACATGCACAGACAGACAAAAGAACATCAATTAATCCGTCTACTGAGTATTCTTCGCATGACGTGCTTGATTTTGGGGGTGATGGCTGGTTGGTGGGGAGTGATCTCCAGTGGGGAGTTGTGCTCGGGAATGTTGGGGAGACGCCGGGGGGCAGAAGTGAGGGTGGTGGGGAGTACCACTTCCGAGAGAGGCGGCAGCTCAATCCCCATGGCTCTGTTAGGATAAATACACGCTATTGTAAGACAAGATTTTCAGTCATTCCTGCGGTGGTAAACAGGTGAGGACTCGTTCATCCTCCAAAAATAAACTCTGAATAAAAAGTATCATTATTTGTAATTATTAAAATGGAGTTTCTATAATAAACAATTATTATTTTCTTAATGCATTTCACACATGTCATAAAACAAATTAAACATTGATTTCCATGTAGGTATCAATTTTCAAATCTTACATCTGATCCTAAAATTCCGCACAGACATCCCAAACGCGTAACAGTTTCTTTTTAGCACCCAGTAAGTATTGAATTTCTACAGTATAACTACGTTTACGTTTCGAATAAATGATTTTAAAATTGAGAAAAACAATCATTGGAATGTTCTGGAGGAGCTGAAGAAAAAAAAATAATTGTACTCCTTCTCCACCCACAGCAGCCATACAATACAATCTCAGCAGTGACTGAAGAAAGATACATAATAATACGTTCTGGAACCAAAAAACAGTTCTGCTTTCGTTACAGGGACACTAGCTCGGTTAAGAATGACAACCATCCTCACAGATCTGCGCTGACATACGCACGTGGCCCTCATGCACTCAGGAAAAAATTACCTGAAATCCAATGAGAGATTTCTGCGATGATTGGCCCGCACTCTTCGTGCAGGAGGAAGAGAACTCGGAACCGATTCTTTGCTCGTCTCGCTGTTCTTTTTGTTCATTTCGGAGCATTTGTCCGCCGACAGATCTAGTTCGCATGGAGATGATTCGCAACTTTTTTCTTCCTCCTCTGATAAACGCTCGTCGGGGTTTCCCACGATCGAATCCTGGGGGACATTGTGTTTGTCGCTTTGTACTTTGTCACTTGGAGTCGTGACTGGAAGGGATGTTTTGCTTCTGATGGACGGATAGAAATTCATTCGATCTTCAATCATCTTTGGCGACGCAGGTGTGCACGGAGGAACCATCGTCTGTGTGGTTTATGATCCGCAAACGTCAAACCTGCAACAACAGAAAGAAAAATCCTCTTAGTTAACCAGAAACACAGCATTTCAGTTTACCAGTGACCAACTCTTCAACGGACTACGCAGCACAAAACAAAGAAAAGCCTCGATGCCTTAAGGAGCTTATCCGAGAGCATGAGATGGCATTCCGATCAAACAAACACGCGTACTTTTGACCTTCGTGTAGCAGTGGTCGCAAACAGGTTTCGCTTGCACACAATCTAATTTGTTCGAGAAGAAAATTTGTTGGCTCGAACAACAAAACCACCCGAAGACCTGTTAGTTGATCAGCAAGAGGAGGACTCCTTTAGCTACCGCAGAAAATGAGAACACATCTAAAATAAGGAACAGATCGGTCTCAGGTCCGTCCAGTGGCAGCCAAGGACGAGTATAACCATACGCAAGGGCAGCGAAAAAAGGCAGCTATGCCGGCCGCCCGAGGGCATCGCAAGGTCGGACCAAGAGAACAAACCTGAAGAACGGATTTGTGAGGAGATGGAGGGGGTCTTAGAGACCTCATACTCATATTGGGCTCAAGCTCGGGGCTCTTGCGTCATATCAATGAATCTGAAACGAAGGTCGCGTCTCCCCCTCTTGGTTCAAGATGAAACATGATCTTGGTTGGTGGAATTTTTGGGCCCGTTGTAATTGAAGTGAACTGTCGAATCATATTTTGAAGCCATTCAAGACTGATAGATCTTGCAGCCAAAAGCGGCTAAGAAATATGGTATTTTGCGTGATTTTGCATTAAGGTTGGACGAGTTAATCTGATAAAGCTGAAATGTGCTTAGCATCAGAGTAATTAATGTAGAAACGCAGGGCGTGAAGCTCGATAGGTTATTACTGTGAGCGCACATCAAAGCGAGCAAATAGGAATTTGCAAATCCATACATGTCATAGATTAAAGTAAGGGAAAACTACATTAACATTTACTCGTCAATTTCAGATCATCACCTACACCGTGAATAGAAATTGTTAACAAAATTCCTACAAAGATCACCAACTCCAGAGGAAAGAATGTAGGTAAAATGAACTCAAATAAAATATGGTGCACTGAACTAGACTAGGTCACATTATCTGTTCCAGAGCACGCGTTTCATCAAAGGTGTGATGAAACTCTGATGAAAAAGCAGCTCAGCCGAACGAGGTCTGCTGGCTCCGATCCAGCAGCCTTCGGAGAAAGGTCTTGTAAATTCCTTGAAGAAATGAGCTCGGGCTATTCCAGTAATGGAAGACAATAATTTTTAGCTCTGTTTGTCAAGGTTCCACTTTTTTAGATGCATATTTTCTGTGACAAGGTTCAAGAGCACAGTAATCTCTCTTAAAGCGATCTGCGCTTGAATATTACGTCTACACTAGCACTTGAAAAGCACTAGTATAACACTTAAACAGCGCTCTGCACTAGTACTAGTGGCATCACTACTATAGCACTTGGACAGCTGTTAACAGTTCTTTGCAGTGCTCATTCTATTTTTAAATAAAAAACAGCGTAACACAAAAGCTCGGAAATGGCAATTTATTCAAGCCAAAGTTACCAAATGTGGTTCGAAAAAAAAAACGTGAACCTAACACATGAACGCTGAGGTTCCTCAGGTACGATAATGCACTAACCTGATTTCAAACAAATCAAAATAAACTTGAATTTAAACAAACACAAGAGAAACCATGAAGAAAGTATATTTTGTCATGATGTCAATTCATCCTTTCATCAGGTTTTGTCATGACACAAGCATTTTTCACAACACGGCGAAAGGAACTCCAGAACAAACTCTGTGCAAAAGAGGCAAGGCGGCAACCTGCTGTCGCAATGAAAGTTTCGTTACACCACAGCCTGGGGACGTCGTCTAGAAACCTACTAGCAAGTCTTGAGTAACTCTTGTGGGATGAGGTACAAAAACATATTTGTAGGGTAGAGTGCAACTGAGATAGCTGTGCCAGATTGGTCCCACTTATGCACGAACCGCTAACACAACCGTCAATAAACATAGAGAATATGAGAGGTCGGACGTTTATGACAGCAATCACGAATTAACTGATAATTATCGATCCTTAGCTTCCCCGTAAAATTTAGTGGCGAGTTACTCAATGTCGTTAGTAACAGAGAAAGATGTACAAACGCGACACGATGCAAGTACATAATTAGACGTGCATTTATAGTCACCAGAGAAAGCACACAAAGTTACACATCTGCTGTAGATTGACAGCAAAGAAAAAGAAATATCCCAGACAAACATCAATTATCCCCTTAAAAATTCTCTCATTTTGATCCTTAAAAGCATGAAATAAGTAACCCATGCTATAAAATGTGTATAAGCATAACCCATGTTGTACAAATTTACTCGGAATGCAAAGTTCTCACCAAGCATAAACGCGATGTTAGTACACGCGCACGCGTACTCAACCTCAGCTAATGTACACAACACGTGCCGAGTTTGGCTGTTGTATGGGAGGAAGTTAGGGTCGTCTTGTCAGGAATGCAAACAGGAACACAGAACACGGCAGTCTGAACGCGTTCCTAATACTACACACATGCCTGACCAGAGGCAACAACCCAGTTACTGTGCCAATTCTGATGCTATGAGGAGTACTATCTTTTCGCGCACAGGACGCTCATTTTTCTACCATTAGCTAAAAATTTTCGCTTTACTTCATTTTGAAACCGCTTCAGAGCTAGTGCTGCATTTTACTGTCGCATAAACCATGGTTTGCCTCGTGCCGTGCAGTGTAAGTAGAATTAGTTGCTATAGTATTCATGCGTCAACATCCTGATAAGAATGTCGAATGAAACGTGAGTGGTGTATGCGCCACTTCTCCTACACCCGGTGTGTTTCAACTGCTCAAATGGAAGTTTTATAAGCAGTATTGGAATTATTAACAAACAGGATGTCACAGTACAAGAATATTTCATTAAAGACAACATATTCCCTAGCACCAACTAGAAATAATGAACTATCAGAACGACGAAAAGAGAAGAACCGATTTACGGAAATTTTGAGGCATTCGAGCAGCCGCATTTGCATAGGAAGTCATTACCTCAGGCAAGTATTGCAAGCGATAACTGGATCCCAATTAAGAACGGTAAACAGAACAGGGCTGTGTTGCGATGTCAGCATATCAGAGAGAGGAGTGGGGCACCAGCCTAAGGAGCAACATCATCTGTAGGTGAAATTCCAGAGGAAATTGCTGCCGATTCTTAACACCTGCTTCGGTTTATGAATCAGCATCCAAGAAAAACGTGGTAAGCTTCGCATACTCGGCAAAATTAATTCAGAATGAAGTGCTTCGTCTTGAGAAGCTTTGTGTAATCAGCAAAATAAATTTAGAATGAAGCCCTTTGACGTGGTGAGCTATTTGTAATCGGAGCAATGAAACTACAATGCAGTACTTCGTTTTTTTAAGATATAAACTTTATTGTTTCTCACATTTTAGTAAGCGTACGCGAAGGGCAGTGACACTTTGCGTTCCCCGAACACGATCATAAAATTTAGCAAATCTGAAAGAATTCGCGGTAAGAGTATCGCGAAAATAGATTCAGTACGGCAAGCAAAACAGCAAGAAATATCTCTTGCAATATCAATAAAAAATACGTTGAAAGTTTTTATCGAGCGAATACACAAACTAGCTAGTACGAAAAATATCTTTGCGGCGGACACAGAGCTAAAGGCTGAGGAAACTGGAAGGTATTCTCGATGCGTTGTTCCGCTGAAGTTTAATTCGGTGGACGTTTTACACCAATGAAAATGGAGGCTATCTTCATAGTAGATCAAAATTAGAATGAAAAATACGAGGAAATGGAGCTATTATTCAAGTTGAGTCGTGAATTACCAAACGAACGACGATAGATGAAGCGACGTTCATCACTAAATACAACGAACAACATAAGCTATCGCCAATGGCTCTTGTGTCTCACCCAACTTCCTATGTCGTGTTCGTAAACTGTAACGAACGCTACGAGGGAGGATTGCGTTTGGCCAACGACATTTCTGCAGCATGCCTCAAAAGGAGCCCAAAAGAATCGCTACCTCGTGAATAAATCCATCATTTGTGCAATTCTACAACCATCCGCACAATATACTAGGAATAATAACACGAATAACTGCCGTAGCTCACACCTTTATAACGCCAAAAGGTGCTGTTTGAAAGCTTTTTCTGTCCATATCTAACCTAATTTATTTTATGAAGATTTAATGTAGGATTCCGTTTCTTAGTGATTAATTAGGATGGTGGGCTTACACACTAGTTAACTGTCCATCATTAACGTAACACGTTTGTTCATAACGAGGTGCCTTGAGGGTTAGAAACGGCAAGGCATAGGAGAATGGGGAAGGCTGCCTTCCCGCAAGGACATTGGTTGTTCCTTCCTTAGAATTCATAGTCTTTGGTGATGAATCCGCGTAATTTCGAAGTGGTTTGTTAAAGTGAATACAAAAATGCAAGCGCGATTCGTTGCAAAAGATCAAAAAGCCCATCTAGGCTAGATTATATCCATTAACTTCAATTCAAAATATGATCAACCATCCCCCACCCACATACAATACCAACGCCAAATGGACTCGTAAGATAAGGCTTCATTATTACTTATCATGCCTAATCAGCTTCTCCCTCAACAGCCTTGTGATATGCAGTTGTCAGCGTTCATCAGTTTCAATAGCGAAATAAAAGCTCTTCCGTGTTGTAATTTCCTTTGTAAGTTAGGAAGAATTAGCGTGTACGGTGGAAGAGATGAGACGAAATCTATAAGTGATACTGACTATACTGACTGAACATGCAGGTGTAAATGATAGCCTTGAAAATACGGCTTTACACACGCTTACCAAAGATAATCATTTGGCCAAGTGAAGTGTTCAATCATATTATTTAATAAATGAATTATATAGATATTTAGTTATATATAGTTTAGAGTAATATGGTTTGTCGCATTAGAGGCAGATGGTAGCGAAAGCCAATTATCCTATTTAAATGATTCCTAAACGAACATGATTCGGTCGAAAAAAATATCAACTCTAAAACACGCTGCCGCAGTAGTGAGATTGGAAAATCACACAAAAGAACATAATACTTTTACTTCGTCAGTCACAACCTGGTGTTAGGGCAGGTCACCGTCCCAGTCTTTGCTGGATGCAGTAGAAAAAGAGCGCATTGATGGTCAGATTATAAGGGGTCGCCAGGAACGCTGACGTTCTCCTGACTTCCGCTTCAAATGCCAGCCAACGAAGGGCCGGGAAGACATCTGGCTGGCGAAAATATACCCTAAAACTCCCTGAAATTCACACCAAAATGATAAAATTACAATGACTCTTGCCTTTTCTTGAAAAGTGAGGTTTCACAGGATAAACGATTGTCTGAAATTTAGACCAAATTGATAAATTAAAACAACTCTTGCTTTTTCGTGAAAAGTGAAATAACACAGACAACACGATCGTCGCTGACCTCCATCTTACGAAAACCAGCGTCACTCAGAAGATTCTCTCACAACAACGATTTCAATGAATGAAAATAATTTAACATGAGTGGTATCAAATCGAAGATGATGGATCCTTTTGATGTCCTCATGTTTATTTTTACCAGCCTGCTGACAGGGCGCTCGCTCTCCCTTTCATTCTCAGACAAAGGATTGTTCACAAGAACTGAATAGAGTGAACTCGTGTATCGTTTGCAGTTGTTTCTATTCTGAGTCTGCTAGGTAAACTCGAGTATCGTTTGCAGTTGTTTCTATTCTGAGTCTGCTAGGTATACACAAGTGAGCTACAGCACACGGTGGGTTACAATGAATGAATTATTGGCATTACCATTTTTTTTCAATTTTGCACTGACAACAAAGAAGTGTAAGCTCGTACTGTGTTGGCGTAAAATACCGCAGAGGCTAAAAGTGAAGTTCGATTAAACGTATTGGGTGATTGACGCGTGGAGATATTCGAATGGTTTGAACAAGAGCTTTTCATGGTTCAATATTTGATTAAACGCACTGGGAGATTGACACGAGTATGTAATTTTGATATAACTATATTGTGAGCGCTTTTCATGGATCAATATTATGAAGCTGAACCTTTTGAAAGTGACTTTATTAAACTCTGCTGTCATGTAGCGGCATAGGTAAATTATTTTTTAAGGGATCTAGAAAAGTTTGAGCATTGTAAGCTCTTTTAACAATTACATCATAGGCACATGATAGATATTTATATTTTTCAGTTATTTTAGCACATTCAGTGCTCTCATGAGCTTCTGTGAGCTGACTTTTAAAGTTTAAAACGTTCTAATTTGAAGTAAATGTTTACGTTTGAAAAGCCTGGAAATTCAGAACAAATTATCATATTTTGGGAATCTCCCGCATCATGAAGATGTATTAAGTCAGTTTCTGACGTTCGAGAGACGTAAATAAATTCTGGCGGATTCTCAATTTTACATAAATTCTCCATGAATCATCAATTTCTAATAAATTAATGCATACTGTTTTCTCAATTTCATTTCAATTCTCTATGAATTCTCAATGAATTCACGATTTCAAATCAATTCTTGCTTTCATACCAATTCTCAGTAAATTCAAACTCTCAATTTCATATTCATTCCTTATGAATTCTAAATTCTTATTTTCTCACACATTTTTCAATAAATACTCTTTTTCAAGTAATTTCTTAAAAATTATAAATCCTCAATTTCATTTCAATTCTCGTTAATTCTAAATCCTCACTATCACAGAAGTTTTCAATGAATTCTTAACTTAAGGCAGATCAGGTCCCATTCAGAACTCCTATACATGACTTCCTCCCTTTATCAGCAGCTCGAGATGACCTCAGCTTATCAGAGCAACTCTTGAGTCACAGAGCTCGTCCACAACGAGACATGAGTGTTCCCATTGTCTGCATTACTCTACACCAAGATTCAACGAGTGTCAAAAAAGATTATCTATGGAAAATATCAACATTATACTCGACAAAAAAGTTGAGGAATTCCTACATCATCGGTAACGCATTATGCATAATTTTACTTTCTATTTCAAATTAATACAGGTTTTACCTGCGTAATTCAAACTTCAAATTAACGTCCGTTTTGATCTAGAAACATTAGTTGAATTGATGCTTCTAGACACAAAAAAGCAAAAGAAGATAATGAAAGTGACTCAATTCCTTTCAGTGCCTGCTGTTCAAAGCTTTTTTTAAAATGATAACCATGAAAAAAATTATTTTCAATAATTCCGGAGGGTAACTTACAACCAAAAAATTTCCGCTAAATTTTGAGAAAGTGATAGCAGGTAGAGTAAAAGTACGCAATCTTACTGGCATAAGCACAAGAAGAAGTTTGAAAATTGAAACCTGCAATATTTAGAGCTAGACGCTGCTAACTAGTTAGCAGCGGTATTCATGCAATAAGAAACTCAGACGCAGATTCATTCGTCCGTCGGTGTTCAAGTGACACCAGACATCGTATTAAAAGTTCACTATGGCGTAGCGTATCAATTTTCCTGAGTAAACATGCCTGGTGAGATCGACGTCTCTCGAGGCATCGTAAGCCAGAGTTATGACCCAGACAGACTTGTTTGTGTGCGCATATATCACATGATGATGATCTGTACAAGTAGAGCGTTAACTTTTTTAGAAACTAAAAAAGAAAATAACTTTTACTGATTACAAATATTCTAAAGATTTTTATAAATTGGCGCAACAGAGATCAGTTGGTTACCACTGGCGCCAGTCACAAGTGCGCTACACACATGAAGTGTCTTCGTTTCTGGGGGAAAGTCCGGAGTATTGGACTTTGATTCAAAACAAACGTAATTGAGCTAAGAAAATACCGTTAACTTAACACTGATTGTTGAGCTGGAACATTAAATGAGAACATTGGCTAATAAATTATTAAATAGTGAGACATTTACTGACACGTTAATATTTCAAGAGAGCACTACGAGAAGCTCACAAGATGAGATATATTTAAAATTGCATCTCAGTTAAGTGCATCTCAGTTTAGTCCTTGGAAAGGACCGTGAAATACCCTAGAAACCGCCATGAATGCTCACAAAAAAGACTGCTGCATCTTTTATAGAGGCAAAACATATCTCATCTCACCGTCACAAGACTGTTCAAATACCTACTGAGGCCTGCAAAAATAGCGTCACTCCGCTAGCTTTTCACTGATTTATCACATGATTAAAAAAAAGCACCTGATCATTCTTTATGACAAAACCATCAACGAAAAACATGGTAAGATGAAGTAATTTTCGCCCAGACACTATGGTGCAAGACTGTCAAATTGAGGACCAGAAATAATAAAGACCTTAAGTCATATTTTCACGTTATTTCTCTTCGAATAGTGACAGTGTTTCATTGTCCCTCATTTTGAGCATTACTCTGATACAGTAATATACTAAACAAAGAGCCCTCAAAGGATTTGTGGCATATATACCAGAATGTACATATGTGTGCTGATAACTGTACAAAGTCAGCGACAAGAAACAGCGAGTCACACTGAATGAACTTTCCACTAAATGCTTTTAGAATCTTCGCTGTCTGGCCTCTGTGGCGGGTGTCTTTGAATAAGAGGATTATATATTTCTAGTTGATTCAGTATTGATTGCTCAAGTTAACTTTAGAAAGAATAAAATAAATGAAGACTTAGATTTTAGTTCACATGATCAATTTTTTGTTCGTTATTGAGAATAATTCATGTGATTCGAATGGAGAAGTGGCGACGAACTTGATATGTAATTTTTTCCTCAGCTCGTAAGTTTTTTGGCGTGTTTTTTTAACCTATCATGAGCAGAAAAAAATTAGATGTAAAATAAATAAGAGGTATAACCACATTAGGACCAAAACCAATGAAAAGTTATAAAAAAGATGATGACCTAGAAAAATGAAGAAATCTATATTTTCCTTTAGAGAAGCTATCAATAAACGAGGACAATAAATACCGTATTGACTGCAGTACAGCTGAGTTACGATCAAGTGCAAACCCTATGAAGAAGCTAAGAAAACTCAAAGCAGCAGAAGTTCCACCATCGTTCTATTTTAAGCATCCTATGAATAGGGAATAACATTCCACGGAGACGGTCAATGGAACAGACTGAAACATTCTTCCTCGTCGTGAAGCTCTCATGACAGGCCGGCAGACGAGCTATCCCATGGTCGGTGCTGGCGGGCGCCTCTCATAATCTGTTCAGTAATGTGACCTATTCTTCCTCCACTTGCTGCCTCCATTCATCTTCTTGTTCGGAGCTCAATTGGTCAAAAGCGGGTGAATGATCAAGTCGCATGACATACATGCAATGAAATGGGGGCAGCCTCCATCACGCGGAGCATAACGTAATCATTTCGTTGAGATAGCTTGCGCACATCTCACAGATATCACTTGGGCACATCTTACAGATCTTTGAGGAATAACGCAGCTCAGTTCAAAAAACTGTGCGACTGTGGGCACTAAGTACCAATAAATTTTAAGGAATCAAAGTAGATATTTTTTCATCCGCTGCACAGGTCAGAAACAGAAGACAACATGGGAGCAGTTGATTCATTCAACACAATCGCATTCCAACAAATTTAAGGGAACTCCGCGGAACTCCGCTTCACTAGACACCCACAGCGTGTGTGTGCGCTACAGGCGGCCCCGTGGCACGTCACACAGCCCTCAAAGAAGCTTATATTTAGCACGAATGGTAAGCTCACGACGGAAGCGCGCTTAAAAAGCCTCCTTAAGTCGTCAGTTGTCCGACTTGGAGCGCATTCAAACCGTCACGCGCAGGGCCGTCTCACTGAAGATTGCCGCCCACTTCACCGACCTCCTTCAGACATGGTAATGTCATTTGGTGGGCTGGTGCTGCGGGTGTCTCATCCGTCGATATGGCGCCAAAATTCTGCTCACTTCAACTTTTATCTTCCAAGTAAGGTGCTTGATTTGAGCTTCCTTCCGTCGAATCTAAGCGAATTATCCACATGCGTCTGTCTGCCTGTGCTGGTACGAGTCGCTGTGTCGTGCGGTGATAATACGTTCGACTCAGACTCAATAATATCCCGCTGCTAGACAAGATGCATTCGACACTAAGGTCAAAGTTTTTTTATGACACAGAAATGTGAGTGGAATCACAACCAATTAGTGAAATTACGAGAAGTTATGAATTGGCTTGCAACAAGTGTCGATTTTTATTTGAGGCCATACTCTCAATTGCCAGAATTTGTGAATGATCGTGGAAAAATCTTGACGATCTCAAGACACCGATTTAATAAATAGCTAAAGCTATAACATCCCACATTGAAGTCGACCAATTTCTATTATGCGCCATTCAATCCACACAAAAACCTAAAATACATTCACCATCAAACGAAACTTCATTTTCAGGGGACGGATATGCAGACGATTTACGCACAACTAACAATATAATTTTTCATTTTTGACTCGATTACCCTACATGCTAAGCACGCAACGTAGCCTTGAACGCTTAAAAGAACTCAACGCAATCAGGTGCATTGAGATGACCAAGTGAATTATTTGAAAATCTGCCCCCTGTTTGGAGGACGCGAACGCCAGCGTTAGGAGAGGAGCACCACAAAGAGGCGGGGCTTGAGAGGAATGTGTCATGTTTTGCAGGCCCCGGAATGTTGTTGGTTTGGGAGTAGCCCGACATGCACGCATTTGGAGTCGACGCAAAGGCGAGTCTCTTACTTACGTTGGTGTGTGTGTATCAACCTCACACGCTCAGCGGGGGAGCTAACACACGTTAGAGTGTGCATACATCTAACACGGGCAGCAGGGGACCCAACGGTATGTCCGCACACACACACAATCAAAGCTAAACTCCCACTGCAACGTGAGCTGTGTGCTGTAAGTCATATGAACGGTTTACCAAGGTAACTCACCATGACATCAATAACAAGACACAGGCTCTTCTCTGATCGAAACACCACGAGCTCGCCATTGAAAACATTGTGGAGTCAGTGAAGTAGTTTGCTGCAATCCATCTGATCCTTATCGGTATATTTTTGGTTGGCGTAGAAGGTACAACGTCTGCAATTGAGCTGTGCGGCATACCTCCTGCTAAAAACAACACGATGAAATATGAGCGAATATTACGCATGCCCAACACAGTCATTCATCTTTTTCAACGGAAATACAACGATCGTTTCAGTAGAAGAGTTCATTGACATAAAAATTTGTACGTTTTAAAATCATGTGGTGTTTATAGGGGAATAAAAACGAACACAAGAGTCACAATTAAGTCGTATTACTGAGTTGCAAAACACATAACATTCGCAAGGCCACTAATGATAATTTTCAGTGATGGAAATCAAGTTAGAATGGCTTCAGGGGAAATTTCCAACGGGAAAACAGCTTTCGCCAGGACGTACGTGACCTTTACGTAATGTGCAACAATATTGAACGAATAAAGGGCCTCACAATGCCCTGTAGGTTTCAAGGTGACTTTTAATTGACTAAAACATTTCCTTCCAGTCACACTGCAAATTTTCCTTCCGAACGAAGACGGTAGGATATGGCAGCAAATTCATGTTTTTTCAGCTGAAAATAAGGCCATGAGTTCCTACACCAAACAGAGGACATAGCGTGGTGCGGCTTTGTGGTTCGGTCCCTTGTGCAATTCAGTTAATCCTCGAGCTTTATTTACATCACTGTACGCCTATCGTAACTCATTCAGATATAAATTGGCTCCAGAGAATCATTACCACGTAGAATGAAGTATCGTATTACTGAAACCAATTTTTACCCTCATGACATGAGGCTCGGAAAAGATTATGTATAATTCGTATACCGAGTCCACTTACTGAAGAGGATGGCCAACATATATGTACTACATAAGAGTATGACGGCAGGGTTGCTGCGCAATATGAGTATATGTTGGAGCCACAACACTCGTCCCGCCTGTATGCGATAGTATGGTGCACAGTACCAAACCTGGAAGTGGCTTAGTGATGATTTGTTATTCGAAGATTTGTTATAATATTTGTTCGATCTCAATCTTACCCGTAAACCTCATTTAAGGCGACAAAGTCGCAACTATAATAAGGCTATTCTGTGAAATGTATTTTCCAACGCCAAAGGTGGAACTTTTATTGAGTGCATGAGGAGACTGAAAAACAAATTAAAGTCTCTCAGATCTTTTTTATGAACTCATTCATTCAAACTTCAGGTCATTATTCTCAAACGCAAACCATTACAGAATAAAAGTACTCAAAATTTCAGGACTGGTTTCATAACTAAATTTCAATCTGATAAAGAAATGATGATTAAGCACAGTATCGTGAAGCATCAGCATCAAATATGTCAGAAATTAATAGAAAGTAATCAATAATTCACCATAACTGTGAGAAATGTTCATGAACTCGAACGGGACTGGATGCTCGCTGCCCTCACACAGATCGTTTACCCCAGAACCAGTTTCTCAAAAAGTGTTCACACAAAAGGCCAGAAAGCATCTGGGCTTCAATTGAAGACGTGTTCAATTCGCTCAATTCAGTTCAAAGGGAGTAGCTGCCAACATTTTAAAAATAAAATTCTTGATCGCAGCGAGTGAGAAACTTGCGTGTTTTCGTCTCCAAGTACAAAAAAGTGGCCTGATTATTGTTGGAAGACTAAACGAAAGCTGGCCTTGAGTATGGCAGCAATCAGAGAGCAATTGAAAACAAGAGGCTTTCATTCACTGATTTGATTTGACAGGGATTATTCACAGGAACGTAGAGCATGCAGCAATATCAAAAGGGCCTGAGAATTTGCTAAAAGTTTTGTTGATTTACTGGTCGTATTTCTGTCACTGATTTTTACTGGTCGTAACTGTAAAAATATAAGTCCAAGCTTGATCCTTGGTGCCACGTGATGGTCTGGTGATATTGAAATGCACGGGCATGAAAAATGAAAGTTTTAGACTCAATAACATCCCAGCAACATACTTTTAGAAAAATTGAATGGAGAAAATGCTTCAATCAGTCATTCGAAAACATACCATCCCACATTTTGTAAAATCAATAGAATACTGCAATAATCATTTTCCAAGCGACACCTCAAAGTACCTTTATTTTGGCTCCACTACGTGTAGGTTTATCAACAGTTTTGCATTAGTAATCAGAGCGAACATTAGCCAACGCTGCTACCTTTAGTCAAGTCGAATAGGAAATCACTTTTTACGCACTCGTGGCCTGGAAGACAACCTCGACCTGGCTTAGAAAGCGTCCCTTGAATGTCATGAAAATACAATCTTGTGCTCAGAGCAGTGACATCTCGCTCAGGTAAAGTGCTCAGGAAATGCTTTGAATAAAGAGCAACGTGCCCAGCGAAGAGGATCTCAATTAATTAATATAACGAGACGAGTGAAATGTGGAAAATAACGTGCATTGGATGAGGATGCTTAACATTTGCGGAAGATTTTAGGCGAGGGTGAGAAGAAGGAGTGTTTAAATTTAAGTGCACAGGCCTTGATGAGTACCGTTTACATTGAGAATAGGCGCACCAGCGCACTTCTACAAGCTACCACTGCAAGTAATCACACATGACAAACGGAGATTTGAGCACTCGACTCTGTGAACACAATACCTGCAGGTGAACTCTACAACCAGTCATCGGGAGTTGGTACTGAGTTCGAAAATTGACAAAATTCTAGGCTTCCTGAATAAGTTTATTGAGGTAGATTTTGTTCAAGAATACGTTATTCAAAACACGGGTTCACAGAAAATGATATGCAGCTTTCGTCTCCCTTCAGTAGTTATGTATGCATAAACTTATATCGAATGTGGAGAACAATGAATGAATTAAAATTTTGTACAATGATGTGAATTGCAGTGGTTTTCGTCCACTGCTATAGATGTGTGTAATTTGAACACTCAACCACAAAATTTTCACACTTTCACTAAATAAGATTTAGAAATTGAAATCGAAACCTCGAATGGCCACAAACTTCCAAATCTTCTGGCTGTAACGAAACAATCGAATCTTAAAAAAAAATTTCATTGCCAACTTCAAGCTCGTAGAAAAAAACCAGCAGAGCCATTCCTATTAACAAAACGAGTTACATACGAATTTGAGACACAATAATCTAAAAGCGATATGAAGCGTATGAGTAAGGAGAAATACTTCGTTTTATACCGAAAATCAAGTTACATCGCAAGGTTGTTCCTGTAATTGGGCAAACTTACACAAATGGCTTCGTCATTTCATCCACCCACAGTTACCAAATCTTGTTTTCTTTGTCATTTGAGGTACGGAAAAGGAAGTGAAAGTCACTAAGCTTACCTCCAGCCATTAGGTCTGGCAATTTTACAAACGAAAAAAGTTGTGTGCGCTTGCTAATTCAACTTGAAAGATTCGTAAAATCATCAGCCAAACTAATTTAGACTTGAAGAAGACAGCCATTTTGATTCCCTCACCTTGACTGCCTATTTTTTACCCATGTACAGGAATAGACCGAGCCCCAAAATGTCTAAAGTGCCTTTCATCAGGGAAGCAGCAATTGACTTAACTAACCTTAATACGGCAATTCGACGACGTAAAGGCACACTATGACCTATCAAACAAATCTTGACAATAGGCTTGAATTAAAAATTCAATCGAGCAAACCTTGACAATAAGCTTGAATTAAAGAGTCTATCGAACAAACCTTGAAAATAAGCTTGAATTAAAAAGTTCATCGAACAAATCTTGACAATAAGCTTTTGATAGGGTGTTAGACTGCCTGCAAACGGGACAGAATATCAGCCGAGTGGCGGGACAGAATATCAGCCGAGTAGCGGGACAGAATATCAGTCGAGTGGCGTGCTCTTGTTTGATGATTGTTGGTGTGATGGCAACTTCCTTCATATTTCTTGCATCTCCGGTGCAAGCACCGCGTACGTGCTGCACAGCATGCTTGCATTATAGCGCTCTGTGATCCTATCGCCTGTACGTGAGGGATGCTTGCGTAGAAGGCAAGTCAGGCTGGCAGGTGTGACTGAACAAGTGTAAATGTCAGACTAGCCTTAGTACTTTTGTGGAGAACAAAAATCGCTTCCACAATTATTAAAAGGAAGAAATGTGTGAGTGATAATTTGCATATCCTTCTCCTTGATGAATTTTGAGCGTTAAAATTATTGAGGACTGGGTAGAAATGAGATCCTTAGGAGTAGTGGGGGTAAATGTGATTCAATGCTCATCTAATTTTGAAGTTAAAAGCGTGTGTCCTCAACATCATTTTCCATAGTTCGCTTTAGAGTTTATTCCTCTCTTGAAAGGTCGCCATAGAAGCTTGTATAGTTTCGATCACAACGCCAACATAGTTGACGGGTTGCGATTAGTTTATTTTTGAATCTTTCTGTTCAAAATCTATATGTTTGTGGTGACTAAATATTGTAAATGCACTAACAGATTAGAAAGACTCTGCAGTCTCAATAAATGATATTAATTTTAAAGCTGATCAGACAACCATTCGTGTTTGTTTCATGTAAGTGAGAACCTTGAAAGAGAAATCGAGTTTACGAAGCCTGGCAGTTAGATAAATAATCTTAAAAATCAATCGGCAATAAATAGCTATTTTATAGATTAGTCAATTTGAGTTACCTTTAACATGAAGAAACAACGATATATAGTTATTTGAATCAATATCAAATAATACTGGTTCAATAACAAAAATATAGAAAAAATGACCTAGGTGTAAGTTTAAAATTTTAATACACAAAAATACTGATTTTCAGTAGTAGCGACGACCCCCGTTGTTTAAATTGAGGACAGTAAGTGGCGTGATTTCACAGAACAATGGCTGATACGTCAAAACAAACCTCAACACCAATAGTCGTACGCATCGCTGCCGTTCCATTCACGCCACACGCACGCATGAGCTTGCGCCCACTATACACGTCAACAAGAGTTACCAAATTACCTTTTTTGTGAGCAAAATTCTGATGTTTGAGACTCTAACAACAAAATTTCTTCGTCAATGCCACACAAAATTTGGCCACCCAGCAAGGTTCCGAGATACTGAGCAGTTTGTATGATAAAATTTAGTTTGAAAAACGTTTAAAATGGAGTATTTGCTGAGGACAAATGACAATCTGGCATCTGTGATGATGCCACATCTCGGGGGTTGCGAGGGTCGCAGTTCTAGTAACCTCCGATAACGCGAGTGACGTCACGGCGGGATTTTCCGCAGCGATTACGCAAGAGCGATAATAGAAAGGGCGGTATTCGTAAACAAACAAACTTTTGTTTAGCAAGCTTATAAATGCGTGCTAAATTAAGCACGTCTTGCTCACGTGACGGACGTCATCAACAACTCTATAGTTGGTACTCGAAGCATGACTTGGTTAGTGCATCGTGAGATTTGAAGTCTGCGTAACTGGTACTAAATGCAAGTCTTTAACCCAGCAACGGCCGAATTGTTTTGCTTTAGAACGAAATATTATGGTAATATCCCTTGCATTATTACTCATGCAACCCAGAACTGAGCGAACTTTTCATTCGAACATTTAGAATATAGAACCATGTGAGTGATTGCTTCAAGTCCTTTAAAAAAGACGTGGGTAGATAAATGGTTTATTTGAGTAGCTTTGACGTGATGAAAGTTGTCTTGTTGAGCGTAAATTGTGTTTTACTAGAGGGTTCTATTAAGGTTTGAAAGGGTTGGGTACGCGTCATGTTCAAATTTATAACGCATGTTTTGTTTGCCATTCAGACAAAGGAGTTTTTTTCGTGTCAATTTTGCTTTACCACAGACGTAAGGAACGGAGGTGCCGCAAATTTTACGGATGAACTCGCTCTTGTTGATAGTGAGTGATGCCGCAATCGATCCTGGAAGGATCTTGACCTCAGTGAACATTGATGGTGAGGTCAATAGAAGATTGCAAGATAGAAACGAGCTGAATGTTATCATCTATCAATCGCCTCTTAGTTTATCAATCGCATGTTTGTCAACTCCAACCTCACATGGAAAATGAATCAAGCCCTTGCTCAGCAAAGACAAGTTTTTTTCAGACTACGACGAGCAAACTCGGACGAACACAATGTTTTAAAAAAAACACCGACAAGTTCGTGTGTTGATATCGAACCCATCTCAATTGTCATTATAACCATCACTAGTGTACAAATCCCGTCTAAACTGAAGGGATTTTAGGTTTCGTATCACAGAAACGGTCATTAAGCCCATCCAGCTTTAGTTAAATGTGCGAAAAATAAACCCTGTCTTTTTGTGATATACGAGTATTAATAAACTTTAATATTCCCACTGCTCAAATCCTTAAAAGCGTGACAGAAAGACGAACCAAGCGACTGTTCATTATTATAATCATCATTTATTGGATTAAAAATACTGTGCAGGAATAACAAAAAAAAAATCATCTGAAAATCATTCGTTTCCTCGGAACAATTCGCCGAGGAAGGAGGAAAAGCTCACTGAGGGTAGAGGAAATTTTGCGTTTAAGCCTAATGAACGGACGGACAGGCGGTTCAATTGGAGCTTCCTAGTGAGCTGTACTCGTGCAGATCGTAGCGTACGTGCACCAGCCTTCGAAAAATACGGTGATCGTAGCGTACGTGCACCAGCCCTCGAAAAATACGGTGATCGTAGCGTACGTGCACCAGCCCTCGAAAAATACGGTGATCGTAGCGTACGTGCACCAGCCCTCGAAAAATACGGTGATCGTAGCGTACGTGCACCAGCCCTTGAAAAACACGGTGATCAACAAAGAAAAATTATTATTAAAAAATAACTATTATTGAAGAAAATAACTGCGACCGATGGTCGAACTGACCTCATAGAATGCAAAACATTCAGTTGCAATTGACATCTACAGCAACATGGGTGAACTTCGGACTATCTTTGAAAGGATCTTAATTCTTAAAAACTACTATTTCAACATAGATGTTTAGAGAAGCATAGCGTTCTACTTAGATAAGGACAGCCTTCCCACCATGTAGTGGAGCACGGAGATGGTGTGAGAGATCAGTAAGTGCCCTAACGTTGTCACAAGCATCTTCTATTACTGAACGAGATCGAATAAAACTGCTCATCGACTTCATATCTAATTTAAGTGCATTTTCAATGCAACGATAACAAGTTAGTCGTACCCAATTCAGTTGTTACAAAATTGGTTAATTACTGTGCCTGAATACGTTTACCATAAAACAGTGCATCATTGAACTCTTGGAAACCGCAGCGCACATCTCCATGTCCCACATAGATTATAGAACCAGCATTTCATTATTTCAAGCATGCCAAGGTTGGGAAGCACCGGGAAAAGCTGAGCTATCTCAACGGTATGAGAAAGATAAAACATGTGGAAGTTTAGGTATAGTATGAAAGAATAGTAAAGTCATGTTAGTTTCGAATTGAGGATCAGTTGATTTTAAATAAGACCTCGATCTTCCTTAGCATACGGAGAGGCATGTCATTTTTCGCGAGTTACTGAAGTGTTAGAAAATAATTATGGAACTGCGAGTGTCCTTCAACGTTATTCATACCAGATATATATATATATATTTTTAAATGTTTACACTTTTCTGGTCTGAAGTTCAAATATCATTTGTGTTTTTTATTTCAATGTTCAGTTAACGACCGATAACTACCATCGTTGCTGCAACAAGCAATTGGCTAACTGTAGGCTGAATATTGTGCAGAAAGACTAGCAACAAGTCGGAACTTTCAAAAAACAGAAAGAGCCGATGAGAAGTCATGTAAGAATTTGTTATTGCCAACAAACGATATCCTTGGAAGCTTGGTAACTAAAGTAACTTATAAATAAAAACAAAATGCCTATATTTTTGCACACCTTGAGATGGAAAGAGAGCTCTCCTTCCAAAAAAGCTGCTCGGAATTGCTTGTAAATTCAGTCAAGTAAATGGACCTCTGCCAAAAAAGCTGCTCGGAATTACTTGTAAAATCAGTCAAGTAAATGGACGTCTGCCAAAAAAGCTGCTCGGAATTACTTGTAAGATCAGTCAAGTAAATG
>JACJUY010000144.1:224483-249203 GCA_014220935.1 Platorchestia sp. MABIK
TTGTAGATCAGTCAAGTAAATGGACGTCTGCCAAAAAAGCTGCTCGGAATTACTTGTAAGATCAGTCAAGTATATAGACGTCTGCCAAAAAAGCTGCTCGGAATTACTCGTAGATCAGTCAAGTAAATGGACGTCTGCCAAAAAAGCTGCTCGGAATTACTTGTAAGATCAGTCAAGTATATGGACGTCTGCCAAAAAAGCTGCTCGGAATCACTTGGAGAGTCAGTCGCATTTACTGACGCCAACGTTTCCAGCGAAGCTACCGTGCAATAGCAACGTGTTTCCTAGTGAAGACCGGACACGCCACGACAGCACCTCAGGGCCGTGAGCTTGATTTTCGTGGCTAATGTCATTCGCAGCGAACCTTAAGTGGTGTGAACTTGGGGGCGTGTTCCATCGCCGCCCTCCCACCAAAATGGCAACCTTTGCATAGTGATAAGCTTGAATATTAAGTGATCATAATGTTAAAATGATTTTCTCCAGTAAAATGTTCTCGTAGGTTCTCATGGCTTAAAGCGAATGGGTGCACGTATGCAGCGACAGGACGTTCCTTGTGATTTCTCGGTGATACGCACTTGAATTTTGCGGGAATATTCGTAAGTTGGTGTTACTCAAAAAAGGAAATTGCAAATACTCATAAGTTAGTGTAATTATATGTACATCATTTCCAACATATAGTGGACGAGAACTTCAATTTTTCCCGTTTCTTAGAAAATGAATCAACGCAACTTCCGAAAAAAAAACGCAGAAAAGTTCGTCACAATCGATGCACTTGCGTCCTTAAGAAATGGTGGACGTTAATGCACGAGTGAAAGTGGAGATGGCTGAGAAAATTTTGAAGTAGACCCCAAGTTTAATTTTATGTGATGAGATGATTGCGATTAAAATTTGTTCTTCCTTGCAAGTACTTTTCGTGATAGTACTGTTGCGATAGTAGGCATTCGATAACTTAAAGTGAGATATTCTTTCTAATATTTTTTATTCCCCGCGAATTGACTTACCTTGACTGCATCACACGCTCAAATTTCATGTAAAAACGACTTGAAGTTCGCTCCGAGACCCGCTAATGTTACAATTTAAAATGGACTTAAATAGCATTGTGTCGGTCAAAGTCACAATTTAAAATGTGCTTAAATTGTGGCCGACCAAATAGCACAATTCAGAATGGACTGGAAAAGCATTGTTTGTCAATGCATCTTTAGTTTAGGAACAAGGAATAAACAAGGCGCACTTCATTGACCAACCAACGTGCTGCGTTTGGTTGAGTGGCAGTGGCGCCGCCCGAGTCATGGGATAGCTTAATTAACACAGGATAGCTTAACAGGGGATAGCTTAACACAGGAAAGCTTAACACAGAATAGCAGTTATTTAGGAGTTAAAAAAATTATATTTTAATTAATACACACGCCGGCGTACCGCACAGCTGACCTCTATAAGACCGATGAATATAATCTTAAAACTCGGAACTTCTTTTATGATATCGAACAGAATGAAATACGTCAAGTCTGCGAAATCAGTAAAGAAACTAATTCGCTCGAGTGTTCTTATTGCACAATTTTAAAATTGTACTCATAGATTTTTTGTGCAATGACTGTAACAATTGAAGCTAAAATTATTTCAAGCTCAAATTCTCCTCAGTTTCAACTAGAGAAAAATGGAGACACTTCACGTCGATCAACAGACGTATTTAAGTCCCTAGTGGAACGTTCTGCGAGTGTGCTCCTTCTCTTACTCTTAAGAATTACTCGTGCATCAGTTACCGATCGGCGACTTGCATTCGTTCAACGACGACTGCTAACAGCAAGCAACCGTCAGTCCGCTGCAGCAGCACGTGACGCACGCGACTGCGACTGCCTGCAGAGAAGCTCGAGAAGCAGCTTTGTTGCCAACATCTGTGCCTGCCAAACCTAGTTCGTACATCCGTCTGTCAAACCTAGTTCTACACATGAGTTTGTCACGTCCTGGCTGTGTATCTGTGTCTGCCTAACCAAGTTGTGCTTCTGTGTCTGCCAAACCTAGTTGAGCATAAGTCAGCGTCTGTCAAACCCAGTGCGCATATGCGTTTGCTTGTGTATCTGTGTCTGTCAAACCTGGTGGTGCCTCTGCGTGTGCCAAACCTTGTTGCATAACAACTGGCAAAGCAGAGGCAACCCATAAATGTCAAGTTCAAACGGGACCCAGTCAAGCGACGTTCAGATGCGCATAGTGAGCCTCAACAACCTGAACTCTCTCACTGAATACTAAATCATTGTATCACTGATACACTTCTCCCAGCAATTATAGCAACCACTCTAAAACAATAAAAAATACCAAGCTATAGGCAATAATTAATACCTGAGATAAGAGTTTTTGAAGCCCACCCTGCACACCAGTTCCTCCTAGAAAACACAAGGTGTACAAATTCTGTGATGAGCTCGCATTGACACGCCGCAGGTTTGCAACCACAGGCCCACGTGACACCATGGCTGGCGGTGGTCGAACAGAGCTTGTAATTCACCGGCGTCTGTCTGGGTTACAGAGCACGTCAAGTTAGCAAGCCGAGTCTGTCGTGTGGTCCGACTCTGAATCCAGCGCTTCCCAAACGGAGTCCGGCTCCTCGATTTCTATGTTTGTTCAGTTTAAAGTGAGTTCTGGAACATTTACTGATAATGCAGATGTTGTAAAATCAGAGATTGTGAAAATTCAAGTTATTTTGAAAGGGTTGCGAGTCGAACCATCGTATTAAAGATTTGATTTGTTTTCGTTTCCTGTTATATACGGTGTCCACGTTAAATGTATCCAAAGATTTTAAATATGGATGTAATAAATAATATGATATGAAAACCAATAATAAAACTGTATAATTATCTTTCTATGTATAAACTGTATATATGAAACTATATAATAATCTAAATTCTATATATTTCTTTAGTTAGCATCCCTTCAGAATTTTACTTGATAAAAGGATAAAATAACATTGTACTTAAATACTTAACGATGAGTGATACAATTTTCGTGAACACCTTGTGTAAGAAGACGCTTCTGTCGAATACCACCTGTAGGACCAGATGCCTTCGTGGTCCAAGAGTTTTTTCTTCGTAAAATTACAGTCACTAACATTTTAAAACGGCCGCGTAACCGACAGGGTCAACTCGAGCCGTATCATTCAATTTGAAATTAAATTTCTTTTTCACGTATCGCTGCCAGAAGTTCTTCTCCACGTATCACTGCTACAAAGTGCAACAAATCCCTACAGCGGAATGAAGATGGTCATGTAATAAAATCTTAGGTTACCGTTATTTCATATAACTCTTACATTGATAAATTTTCATACTCAAACTATTCCGTTTGAAGCAGTTTTTTAGGAGTTGAAAAAAATATATTTTAATTAATACACACGCCGGCGTACCGCACAGCTCACCTCTAGCACCTGTGTCTACACATTTTATTTTTTCGTCCAAATATACATACAATTTTTACATAATAAGCAGTACAAATGGGAAGATTTATCTCGTACATGTATAATACGAGTTAGTCCACTAATAAATTATATATGTACATAAGTCTTTTCTCCACTGTCTCGAAAAATAAATAAGCGCGAACTTACCGTTTGAGTTAATTCCTCAGAGAATCCAAGACAACGACGACTGGGATTATCAAACGGGAGACGATCCAGGGTTTCACAAACCCAGCGATCACGGTCAAGTTTCAAGAGTCTAGTGAAGCAATCGCGAGCTCAGTTGGAGACACCCTCACTTCGCCACGGCGCCATCTGACTGAGCCAGCCCAGCGCCGCTTCTTGTTTTTTATAGGCAGTCTGCTACCCGTAAGTTCTGCTCATCAACATACATGTACACCGAGACGAACAGCACATATGTACACCAAGACGAACAACACACATGTACACCGAGACGAACAGCACATATGTACATCAAGACGAACAACATACATGTACACCAAGACGAACAACACACATGTACACCAAGACGAACAGCACACATGTACACCAAGACGAACAACACACATGTACACCAAGACGAACAACACACATGTACACCAAGACGAACAACACACATGTACACCAAGACGAACAACACACATGTGCACCAAGACGAACAACACACATGTGCACCAGAACGAACAACACACATGCACACCAAGACGAACAACACACATGTACACCAAGACGAACTGCACCCATGTACACCAAGACGAACAACACACATGTACACCAAGGCGAACAACACACATGTACACCAAGACGAACAACACACATGTGCACCAAAACGAACAGCACACATGTACACCAAGATAAGCCCGTTCTCCGTTCACAAGCAATGCTCCTATCAGATGCTTTCAGAACTTGCACGAGGTTAAACTGTTCAGTTGTATAATTCTGCTACTGCCTGATACGAGTGCAAGGTTCCTAATAATACGAAACTTAAGGACGTTTGTCACATGACTGCTATGTTTTGTCACGTGAGTTTGTGATGAAGAAAGCTATGCAAGTTGAGATACGTGTATGATAAAATGAATGTTAGTTTTATTCATATCTTTTGAATGATTGACGTGGACTCATTTGATGATCATCATTCATCGTAAATAGTTGAAGTCATATGCTTCAATAGCAGAGCTGAAAGAAGATTAATAAGTTGTATATTTTTAAACGTGGACTAAATTAATCAGTAAATACGAGCATTCATATTTTAATTACAGTTGTTTCAACATTGATTTAACCATTTTAGGTAAAAATTTCAGATTATGAGTAAGATTTTTTCTAAAACTTCCTTCAGATAAAAAACCTATTCCAAAACAGAATTCGTTACTTGAAAAGTTTACGTTGAGTGCGTAATATCTTCCTTCAGTTTTTAACTTTGAACGTGATCACACAGTAACTTTGAACGTGATCACACAGTAACTTTGAACGTGATCACACAGTAACTTTGAACGTGATCACACAGTAACTTTGAACGTGATCACACAGAAACTGCGGAATTCACGGAATTGAAATCCATTTTCATGAAAATGTGAAGTTCAAAGATGAAAATATATTTCGGCGGTGACGGATGCCCCGAACACGACATGCAATATCAAACACCATAACAAAAATTTAGAGGGCTGAAGTGCTAAGTTGCCTGATGAAATAACAAGATTTTTTCTTCTAAATTTTCTGCAAAAATTTCTCCTCTCTCTCAAATTCGAAAATGTGATGAAAATTTACAATTAGTTTCGTTTGATTTCAATGCATATATAAATAAATTAATATAAGTCGCTGTTGGTTTCGTTCAATCTCAATGAATAAATAAATAAATATGTCACGGTCCAACATTACCTCATCAGAACAAAGCGCTTGCTTTAAACAAAATCGTTAACAAAAGCAGACCATTATTTTCTCACTCTTCTCCATCCTTTTTTTTTTTTTTTGCTCCGTCATGCATATTTGTTACGAAGTGTCCTCTTTGTTTAGATGCGACTCAAAATTAAACTCGTATTGATATGCTTGTAAATTTTCGCGTCTGAGTCCATTCAACTCTCCGCACTTCCAAACCAGGGATAATTCCTCCTCAGTGTGACCACATCACAAGAGACGCTGTGCGAGAAGAAATTTCGGAGACCATTCCCTTCCATCTACGACTTTCTAGTCGACACTGATCTACTTTAGAATTCAATTTCGATTACTCCAAATGCTGCAATGATTTCGTGTTTAAGATTCAAGTTTGATTGCTTCAATTGCTCCATTGATGTTGTATTTTAGGATTAAAGCTTGACTGCTCCAAATGCTGCAATGATATTGTATTTTTGGGATTCAAGTTTGGTTGCTCCAAATGCTGGAATGACATTGTATTTCAGGATTCAAGTTTGATTGCTCCAACTGCTGCACTGATTTTGTGTTTTGGGATTCAAATTTGATTGCTCAAAATGCTCCAAGTTGCGGAAATACATCCATGACAACAAGTGACGCTAAGCTCATGGAATGTCTGTAAAGTTTTGCATCGCAAATGTTACTCTTGTTGAGGTGTTTTCTCATTATTTGCGAAGCTGACATCATAAACTGTTTAAATAAAGTATCCATCAACAACATGGGAACAGAAATCAGCATTGGGCTGCTAGAAACTTGATTTTTTCTCTCCTCTATGATACACAAACATTGCGCTTGAATGTCTCACTGTTACAGAACGGGCGGTCGGTGCTATTATTTTGGTCACTCGGAAAAGTACACTCTAAGCTTCTTCTTCCATCACCTGAGAAGTCCATACAGCGAAATAATTTAACCCATTTTTCCTCTTGTTGCTGTTTACGAGATGAAGCAAAATTTATATCAGTTCTTCGTTAGAAGAATGCTATGAATTGTCCCCGAAGAGGACTGTGAAATTGGTCTACACAACGGTGAAATTTTCAACTTCCGTACCGATAAGAGGTGAAACCAACATCTTGCAGCAAATGTTGTGTGACTATACTGCAATGAATTTCCAAGAACCTATAGCAGTCACAATATGATGACAATTCATCACTTGCGTTATCACTATGATGGTGACTTTACACGTATAAAATAGTGCCTTTATTGCAGTAGAGGGGCATCGTGTAGGGAGGGATGTGCAGTCCACAAGACTCTTCGTGTCTGCTCATGCGCATAAAGAAAGAAGTTTATGGCCCTGCGAAACCCTGCGCTGGCTTCTCATGTTTGAGCTTATTGATGTCACCTAGTCAGTCACAGTTAAAAATAGAGAAAACTCCTTCCCCGATCAAACAGCAGCGCTACAAGGACGCGCAGTTCAGAGAAGTCAGAAGAATGACAATCGTTGTCAAGAATGGGCATTTGTAACTTGCGTGGCTACAATGTTTCAAGTTTCGTATCAAGAGCTGTCTCGCTGCTGTTGACAATGCAGCTGGTCTTCTAGTTGTGGCCAGCTTGAATTCGCGAGAGGAATTATTTCGTATGCTAAAACCTACGTTCCCTTGAAGCCGTTGTATACGATTGTTGCCCATTGTGGTTTGAAAGTGAGAGCTAGCTTTGTTTCAGGAGACATTTCTAAAAAAAACGTATATTATCTCATAACATGGAGGTTTTTGGGTATCGCTGTTCTTTTAGTTATATAGACACTGATAATACCCTAGAGTTCTTCGCTAAATATTGCTCTGAAAAATAGAACGTCATTAATTTTTTTAGGCTAAATTTCCTATTGGTGCAGCTGGTGATGAATGTCGCACGTAAATCCTCGAAGCAGAGAATGAGTCAGAGCAGGACATAAACTACAATTAGTGTGAGGATTAACATGAACAGGAAATTTGAGCTAAATAAATTGAGAAATTAGTGACTTTAAGTCCACCAATGATTAAGCCAAATAAAAACCCATGCATAAAATAGGCTAAGTACAGAGTTATTGAGTGGATTTTCTAGAGTTTAAATTTTTATCCAATTGAAAACTCCAGGATACTACAAACAATAAGAAATAAATTTAAAAGCTTAAAAAAATGTGCAATATGAAAGATTCGAACATGAAAGATTCGAAAGATGAGCTGACCACAAACACCTTTATATTATTACTAATAAGGTACAAGAACTTCGAGCTAAAACGAATATATTGATGCACTTTACCGATGCCAGTGACAGGAAAATCTGGGCAGAAAAAACATGGCCCAGAAACGGAGAAAAATTGCCGCGGAACAAATTAGAACCTTATTACGTTCCCCTTAATGCTTACTATGAGGCTAGCATTCTGTGCAATAATTGGCACAGCACAGTTATTACCAAGAAAGTGAATTCTATTTTCTAAGAAAGAAAAATTTGGAACTGTTCTTGATATCCTTCAATAACAACTATAATAAGTATTTGCATTTTGTACAATAACAAGCGCTGCACAATTAACTCTGAGAAAACTAATTAGATCTTCCGTGGAACCTGAAATCAGAACTTGAATTTATATCCCCTATGGAGAGGTGAAACTATAGTTATCGTCCACATAATCTGAGAGAGAATAGTCATTTTTGTGCGGTTATGGAGTGGTGTAACTATAGTTATCGTCCACATAATCTGAAAAAGAATAGTCATTTTTGTGCGGTAATAGAAAAGCAGTGATGACGCTTAAAATTCGTTCTGTTAAAGTAATAATAATCATAATAATAATATTAGATGAACATAAAAACAGTAGTTTGATTCAAAGAAAAAAGAACGTAGAAGCTCCTAAGAAAAAACTTTTTTATTAACATTTTGAGCTAGACCCTCACATGTTTCGATGATTTCACTACTGAAACTTAGGAAACATAATAAACAGATAAATAAAATTTGTTCGGGGAAATTCACATGAACGGATTGACTACCTACACTGGCAGAGAGACCAAGTAGATGTGGAGCAGACATCCTACTTGATGAAGTGTTGTAAAATTAAATACATATATATTTAATACCTCTGGAGCCTCTGTAGAGTATAATTAATGTTACTAAGGATGTACACGTGTAGGAAAAGGTTCGTACGAGGGTTCCAGAAGATTTGAGAAGGATCAAATCAATTAGAGCAAAGTCTTGATTAGAATTCAATACAGGTGAGCTGGAACTGAGTACACCTCGTGTTCTTGAGTACAAACTTCATGTAATTTTAACTTATATCTACAGAACTGCAGGTATATATGATGTATGGGACCATATTGAGAGCAAAAATACAGTAATTTAATTTCGTACCTACGCTCTACATATACTTTTCTAATTGTACTTATGAATAGTTAAAATTTAAATGAAATTTACTACTTACTTTGATGAAGAATTAAATTTTCAATTTATAAGCCGACAAGAAATAAAAAATAACATTTTGTCAAAGGCGTGGTAATTCAGTTACCGTTCTTTTGCGATTGTTTTGCGACTGCGATCGTTCAATCGGATACGCGGAATATTCAGGGCAGGACCAATGTAAAAATATCTCGAAATCACGCATTAGTATTCTACAAATCAATCAAATATCCAAAAAAGAGAATAAAAGCTATCCATTGAACGGTTTAAGTTGTCGTATCAGTACAACTGAGAGCGTAAGATTTTCTGAGTTGCCTTGGGCAAGCTTATCACTACGCCAACGTAAATTGTTTGAAAAAACGGTACAGAATATCGACAGCGCACACGATCGCCTCCAATGAGTAACCTCTGCCTTATACTTTCACGCGCTGGAGTCCGTGCCAAAGGTATCGCTTCGGTTGAATAAAAAATTTTGCCTACTATTATTCCTTGGGAAATAATTTGAAAAAGATATTTGCGTCGCCTCATTTCTTAGGGGGAGCACTCACAGGGAACGTCGAAAATGGCTCACTCCGTCAGTCACCATGACGCTCAAACATAGCCTCTCAGAACACTATGTGTCAAGGGGTGCGTCACGCCCTTACCTCGCCAGGACCTATGCTGGTCCCAGACGTCGTTTATTTAAGCAACCAATGGAGGATAATTTTTCATAATGTAGAACAGCCCTGTAAACACCACAGTTTCGTCTGTTCCATTAAGGATAAAGTAACTTTTAGCGGCAGGTCTTCTGTCTGAGTTTTTCTTACACAATTCTAACACTAACATACGAAATTTTAATACGTATGTATATACTGTATATATTTTTGAGTGTGGTGACCTCATCCATATTACGGCTCATATATTTTATCGGAGTTTTTCCATCACAACTCCAACACTAAAACATGAGGTTCTAATACGCTCCTGCGTGTGATGTACTCATGTAATTTATATATATTGCTCATTTGAACTCACTCTCTTCAGACTGGAGTCTGTCGTAAAATTTCAAATGTTAAAATTTTTCTTGTGCGGATTTTATTACACGTGACTTCACACCGCGGTGCCAATTTATTTTGCTCCCTTGGCCAGCGTCAACAAATTTAATTTGACGCTCCCTATTCAGTAAACCAACCACGTCAACACGACATGCACGCATTTAGGTTCAAGCACAAATCCGTCATGGCCAGCTCATCACGCAGCGAAGTCCGGTTGTGGACCACGTTAGCATGGATACATTTCCTTCCGTTCGTGCATCAGAAAATTTATATTTTGCTTAGAATTTCGCCCTATTAGCACGCGCCGCCGATGGCTTGTCGGCTCTCGTTTCCTGACAGCGCAAGATCAAACGCCATCTCGTTGACGAAACAACGTCGCCTCCGCCAAGGTATGTGTCAGTTCGAGCTTGCATCCGTATGAAAAATTGTGATTTTGATAAGTATGGTTACGATGGGACGATACGAAAGGCCACAATCTCTCTATAAAAATTGAAAGCTGTTGAGGTGGAACATAAAGCAAATATGTGGCTTGCAGTCCCAACCACTGTTGCCCATGATGTTGAGTTCATAGCGCAGGTGATTTGGGTTACCACATTATGTTCGTCCTGAATCAGGAGAGTAGCCAATTATAGAGACGTGATCAATCAAAGAGATGGTTCCTTGCTTAAGTATTTTCTACGCAACACACAGCACTGTAAGAACTGTGCGCGCGTGTCAGCGTTTTCTGCCTTACGAGCACAGCAGGACGTGAGTAATTATTACTAATCCGTAGTCATTATATAATTTCTGTTGCTTGTTTAGCTAACATTATGGCTGCAATACTCAGTCTAAAATAAGAATTTCTACTGAAAAACACTGCGGTGGCGGTGCAGAACCTTAAGTAATGACTCGCCCCAAATATTTATTTATAGTCATAAATTTTACTGTAAATCAGCATACCCTAATCTATCGTAACTAGACGCAATCTAGGGTAAAATAATGATGGAAAATGTTCTTGTAATGCATTTCGCCTTCATGTAATGAAATCTAAAATTCAATGTTTAACTTTGACACACTTTGTCTTCATTGCACAAACAGAAAAATATGTTCATTTTGTCAGAGCGTCGAAACCCTGACATACACTTAATAATCGTTCTAAAATTATACTAAAGAAGCATGTTCTACCTATTTTGTATTTGGTAAAACATTTAGAGTATATTTAATTTTAAATCTATCGCCTAATTTTTTCGGAGCTTACCCTCTCTCTCTCACACGGCACGCGGGGAATACAAGGGTGATATTCCAACCGGTGACGAGTTGAGGTTTCCAAAATGTGAGCCTCGTGTTTGCTTTCGTGAATGGAAGAGAGTACAGGAGTAACCTAAACAAAAAATTCATGAGCACACACGGAACGTTGATACAAACATGATGTGAGGTGCAATTAATGTTTATCCATGCAGCTTGTTCGTCAAAGTGTGATAAATGTTCTAGCTGGGGTATCGAAATGTTATCACGAGCGTGAGTTCTTACAGTCAATGTTCTTGTAGAAACATCAGTGAATTTAGCGGGTGCTGAAACACTTGCAGAGATTTGCTATGGCTTACGTCACAAGCCAATTTCTGTGATAAGTACCCGTGTGCAGCAGCCGTGTTTCCTCAATCTCTTCTAGGTCCCATGTCACTTCAGATGCTATCAAAAGCCGAGCTTAAAATGAAGGCAATTTAGTCTCAAAGAGGCAGACCAATTAACTTGCGAATGTGGATGCGGAAACTCTCAGTAATACTGACGGCTAATTGGGGTTCTCGTACGTTAAGCCTTCTATCTCTGATTGATCTTGCTAGTTGTGATATGCGACGCGGCGTCACCATTCGACTGAGCCTTTTAAAAACACGTGCCAATTTAATTGTTGTTATCCACCGCGGGTTGGAATACCAACTTTCACTGGAGCGTGAAAATTTGCTGAAGTGAATTGATTCGCATTTAACTTGGACATCAACCGTAGATATGTTTTGAGGTTTTGAATTAGCGAGCATTTGTGTGGGAGATTTTTGTTGCACAGTTAAGCCCCGCTGCTGCACAGTCGAAAGTTGTATCCTTCTGTGGACTTTCAGCCTAGGTTCAAGTCGTCGGTTTGACAAAAGTAGTTTACAGACCATTGCATCCTATTGACGATTCCATTTTAGTTGCACAACGCTGTTAACACTTGATTCGGCGTTCTGATGTTCCGCTATCACAACGAAAAGAAAATTTACCATCGTATGTTTCCACGAGCTGAGCTATGACGCTCTTTAAAGTCTCCCATTACGGTTCAGTCACAAGCAAAATATTTTCATTGAATTTCTTTCGAGCGATGCAGAAAAAATTGCAAATTTAGCAGATGCAACGTCTGACAATAATTGGCTTGTGTTCAGAAGTGACCCAGCTAGAAAAATTACGCATTCATCAACCACGAATTCATCGGCGACGGTCACAAGTTTTTAGTTCACTCGAGATCGAAGTCTGAAGACGTGGGATGAGTGACGTCATGTCGTGTAGAAAGCCAAGCTCAGTGTGATGTCATGGCTAAAAGCTGGCCACTTCGTCACCGCTGTGACGTCAGTTTTCCGTGACGTCACGAGTACGTCACAACCGTGACATCATATCGACAAAGGGGATCTGGCTTCTTCTATTAACCTTTAGCGCAAGCGACGCTCAACAATCCTCAGTTCAAAGGACACGTGCAGTGATTTTGAAGTCATCTCCATGTGAGTCCTCCGTCTCCTTTCCGCATGGTCAGACTTTATGAACCAAAGGAATTATGTTAGTTCCGATTTCCCCGTTTATTCTTAAAAGAGCCATGAAGCGAGTGTTATATTTTAAATTTTATTGATGCTCATGATAAAATTGCGCTGGTATGCGTAATCTCTGGAAGCTGGCTTGAGGGGATCACATAATCATTTGGAATATATTTGTAAGTTAAGAGTTTATCTCGTTTATAAACTATAGTAAAATCAAGCATTGAATCTTGAGGGAGTCTATTCGTTGATTAGTCTAGTGTTCGGCTAGGTTAAAACATAATTGTACACCTTAAAATCACGTTGATGATGGGATGCCCAGGATGTCGCTAAATTAATTCGCGCCCTCAAGTAGCTATACTACACTGAGTCCATTATAACAGCATTAAACAATAATCTACTGATGTATCGATTGTGGTGAATAAATGGTTAAATTGTTGAAATATTTTTGAGTCAGGAGTACATTCTCATAACATTTTCACTTGATCCTGAGCCCATTAATGACTGAGATCTCTGTAGTGTCTATTTCGCTCTAATATATTCTGCACGACATTCTGTCAAGGGATTGGTTTTCTTTACAAATTCACTAAGAGAAAGGGTCCATATTTTGAAATAATTTGCGTCGCCGTTGAGAGCTAATTTGGTCTAAGCTGTTCTTCGTTTTTTCAATCCCCCACATTGATGAACTTCTGAGTGTTTCAAACATTCGTGGGAAACCTTGTGTAAGTAAGGTCCAAGCTGTTCATTTTTCCAGTCATCCACATCGATGAACTTGTGTGGATTTTGAACATAAGTAGGAAACCTTGCGTGAGTAAGGTACAACCTTCTCGTGAGTGGAGCGGCCTTCACAGTTTGTTACCTAGAGTGGTACACGCGTTGATGGCTGATGTTACTCCCCTGCTTATGACGTCCAAGCATGACTGTCCATTTTGAGTGTTGCTGCCTGCCCTTGTTTTAGGCCAAACGATCTGCTTGTCTCGGAGCTGCATTACCTAAGCAATTTGTGAATATACATGTACGTGAGCGACGTTTTCCTGGTTGAGGTTCTCACTCTCGTTTCCTACATGTTTTGTCCCATGTTTTATGGTATGTTTACTCATTCTTCTTAATGGTAAGTTTTATTATCTATTTTCGTGAAGACAATGGCTAAAAATGGCTGTTTACGGGATGTAAGTTAATTACTTGTTTTGATTTTCTCTCATCTCAGTAACAATAGCAATAGAAAAATTTCTCCGTGCTTTTGAAACAGCTTATTTTTGCTTTCTGGTAATTATATTATTAATCAGTTTATCGCATCTTTTGGCTCCAGGAGATTTTCTTCAAACGAGAGCAGGAAGAATAGCCAATTGTTCTTCTTGGGTTCATGAAGTTCATTCGAGATAATCTTTCCTTTCATCTCATCTTCGGTGTTTTTCTTGCAGATGACAACAAAAAGCTAGCTCTCTTGTTAATTATACCCGTAAATTACGAATGACCTTGACAAATATACCGAAACATCCAAAAAAATTGCTTGATTTATCAAAATGGTGTTCTACACTGGGGAAAATCTTCAAGAAAAGCTAACACTGATGCAATGATATTTTAGATGAAAACACATCTGCAACTGAAACCGTGATGCTTTGAAATTTATAGCTTTCCTTTTGTTAACTGCTATGGCAGATGCATCAAAACCTTATACGTCTGCATCTTTTGTCGAGGGACTCAATTTTCAAGGCATGAGTAAAATTACGAACTGATACTTCACCTTACTAAGTAATATTGGTAATTTAGAGCTGAAACGAATTTTGACTTAATGCACGAAAAAGAACGATCGACGGGAAATAAATTTAGGTGCTTAAACTTGTTTCATTGTTGAAAATAAACAAAAATTGAAGCGGGTTTTGTTTCTCCGAATCAAGTCGATCTTATATCGAGATGTATAAAATTCAAAGCATATTATCCACTAACAATATTCTTTGAAGGCGTCACGTCAAGGGCGGCAGGGACGGCATGAGGCGACTGTAGGGCCGTCGCCTCATGTCTGTGTGGGAGCATATACCATTTCTTTATCTCTTATCATTAAATCACTTGCAGTCGGTGTTTGTTTGTTGTCTATCGCATGCGTATTTTGAATACTAGTCTAAATAATCTCGTTACTTTTTTCTTTTGATCGTTGCAACAGAATGAATGAAGAAAACCTTGTGGGCTCAATCAACGAATTTCTATTGCTTTTATTTTGACACTAAAATTCGCTTCATAGAAAATTTAACCAAAATAGTGAACGTTTTCATCCGTTCAAAAATGACTCGGAAGAACGCAGTCTGAATTCACGTTTGATTTCCCGTGCGTAGAAAACTAATTTTTGAAATAAATTTGCTATCGCGGTTGTCCAGTGTCTGCATTTTTGTGTTCCTCTCTTCTGAACACCTCAACTAACATGTAGGCTATCAGTCTACCTTCTATTCTGCGATGTTTCGGCTCAAAGTTAAATGCAATTCATTTCCACACGAATGATTTCGTCTCCGATTTGCACGTGAAAATGAACGGAGCGAAGATGCCTATCCTTTGATGAATTTCCTACCATCCGGCCTGCCGGTACTCGTGCACTGAAATCATTGCATCACAAATGCCAGCTCGGTGTTGCAAGCAACCAGCATGCCGGTGTAGAGGGTCTGATTCTCCAACAACTACTGTCGTCGTTGCGGTGCAGATGGTAGCGTAAGTTTCGCTCTGTCGACTTGGCTATAACCACTTAGTATCTGACCACCCTGCAGGTAACTAGTAAGATGCAGAGTAATTTTAAAGGAAAATATTAATTTAAAAAGTACCGAGTCCTACGCAGAGTGGCAAAGTCCTACGCTGAGTGGCAAAGTCCTACGGTGAGTGGCAAAGTTCTTCGCAGAGTGACCAAGTTGACTTAAAATAACCTACGCTACCAGCTGTACGAAGACGTAAATTATATATGTTGCTGACTTAATCTCATGTTTTAAAGCGTGATGGCCGGACGGACAGGGACGTCCCTTATTATAGCATAGATTATCACAATTGCAGGCCTTGTGCGTGACTCAACAGAGGCATCTCCTGCACCGGAAACCGATACATTCTTGCGTTGCTGGAGACCACGATGTTAGATTGTTGCATATGGTTAGAGGGAGCCGTCTCTTTACTGTATAAGTTGACAGGACTCTTTTTTACTATTCAACTGAGATAGCTCCTATTGTCAAACCTTTGTTCTTTTGAACGTCTTGACCGATGTATTCTCGCGTTGTTGGAGATTACAATGTTATATTATTGCATAGGGTTAGAGGGAGCAGTCTCTTCACTGTTTGACAGGATTCTTTGTTACTGCTCAACTGAGTTTCTTCCTATGTATTATCAAAACTTTGTACTTCTGCATTTGTTGTTGCCTATTGCAACATGTTCTTTAAGGGCATTGCGTTATTTTTTTGAAAGTGAAGTTGCTAGCATTATGTTTTATGAAAGAAAATAGTGAGCATGAGTTATGTTTTAAACTAAGTAACTAACGTCATGTTTTTATGAAAGAAAATAGCGAGCATCTTCCTTTTATTATGAAAAGCAGTACATCGTGTTTTTTTTAGGAAAAGGGCTTTATTTACACGAAATAGTCTTGTTTGAAACTGAAATGAGCCACAATAATTAACGTAAAAATATTAACGAGAACAACCAAATGCAAGTGTGAATATATGTTTAATATTGACCCAGCATATTTTGGTAATTTCAAGTCGCATGTGAAAGTTCATTCGTCTATGCTCAGAGATGAGCAGTTCGCAGGTCTTGAAATTAAACAATAGTTTCAATTTGTTTAAAATATTTGCTGGATGTAGAGCAGGATTGTAAAGCTAGGTCAATACTGAGCGATTTTGGCAGTGACAAAAAACAGCACTGCCTATAGTAATATTTCTGAAATGTATTGGTTATCATCGACAGGATATGTGGATGATGATGATAATACCATGATGATGACATGGTAGGTTGATATCATCAACCTACCTACCTACCTACCTACCTACCTATTTCACGTAATTTGAGCGAAGACTTTCTTTGGCCCGATTTGAATAAGAGGTCTTCTTCTCTCTCCAGAATTTCTGCACATAATGTCACAAAAAACGCAGTAACTTAGTAATTGCGAGAATGTGTATATTTGGATTTTGACAACGTAAAAAAGTAGGACAGGAAAAATTTAACGACTCTGAGAAAAAAGGAACAGTCTACGTAAGTATAGAATTGAGAGCTTACAACTGTTGTGAATTGTACTAGGTTAAACATAATTGTTCACCATATTATAGCGTTGATGATGGGATGCCCTAGAAGTGGCGAACTTATTCAGACTCACAAGTAGTTATATTGTTCAGTGTAATGGTCTCAATAAATAATCTACACTATTCATTACTTGTGGCAAATATATTGTTTAAATTTCGAGCGATTAAGAAACTTGTCTAACGGTTATTTTGGGTATAAAAGACGAATTATTCATTTAGCTGAAAAATTTATGTCCCATTCACCGTTTTAATTCCCACTCGCCAGTCACGAATGTTATACGGTGAAATTCCTACTGGTTGCTCAATGAAAAAAACATAAACATTAGGATGATGATTGCATGGTGACTCGCCGCACATCTTTCGTAAGTGTTTCCTCAAGCACTTCTGTTTTAATTAACTTCCTAGCGAGATGAATGCGGGGTTCGTTCGTCTGCCCGTGTACGCTAATGAGGCACTGTACAGCCGATCTTCCAATTATGCTTCTTTTCACATGAACCTCAACTTACACGAATAAAAATTAAACCCACTAATTCTAATATTACGATTCTCTCGATTTAATTCATTATTACCTTGGCCCGATTTTTTTGTTCATACAAGTTGAGATTGTCGTACTTACATGAGTCTCAACTTCTACAGATAAAAACTAAACTCACTATATTTACTAGCACGATGCTTCATTAAAGTTATTATTTACTGGGACTGATTTTTTCTTCGTGTAAGTTGAGGATTCCATGAGCTGTTGTCGTACAACTCGAGAATCGACTGTACTGCGTCGAGAGCTCGGCAGCACTTAGCTGCTGAATGGCCCTTCACAGCGAGGTCTGCCCACTTATCGTACAGCCACACGGAAATGCGTCCTGTGAAATGCGCAAGTACGCGCCCGAGAGCAGCAGTTGTAACAGGCGTACCATTGACCTTCCCGTAAGTGTTATTTAACCCTTTGACTGCGACGTGAGCCACCGGTGGTCATTGAGGACTTTTTCATAACGCTGCTCACCGATCAGTAGTCCCAAACACAAATTTTATTAATGCATAGTCGAAGCTAAATGAAGGCACCATCCAGTTAATGTTTGCTATTTTGATTATTGCTTACTACAATTTACTTTGAGTTATGAGTTGAATATGAGTTGAACATTAAGATGCAATGTTACCTGCTGCAGTGAAAGTGTAAACAGCATTTATTTATTAACTTACCGAACCCCAATGTTACTTCGTTTTTAATTCCCTTATTATGATAGTTTTAATGTTAGGAAAGTGTTCGTCTAATCGGCTTTATTTTTAGGAAAGAATGATTTTACGAATTTTTCGAAGTGACAGATTTTTCACAGAGAGGGATTGATTAATGTAAAACCAATTGAAAAAAAATTACAATATAGACTTATCACAGTGATAAATGTAATTATTAATTTTAAATCGGGGCGTTTTAGGAGACGTTGTTTCAATGTTGCTTCAAAATGGAGCTAATTGTAGGCTTAAAATCATTAATCCCATCAAAGGTGCCTTGAGCATGTTTTCAATTTTTGATTCACACATGCTCTGGTCAAATACAGTTTCATCCAGTTCCTCACAAAGTGATGAAAAAAAATCTAAATCGAGTTTTCACAAAACTGAACTCTGAGTGACATAATACAATGAAAAAACTATCAGACTCAACGTACCTTAGCTGCCAGTCATCATGGTGCTAGTGAGTTCTCTCACTGATCTTTTGAAAATTACAAATCAGCTAACTTCTCATAAAAAAAACAATGATAACTAAAAAATGTCCGAAAAATTACAATGTTGACCTATCATAATAAGGGAATTAAAAACGAAGTAACATTGGGGTTCGGTAAATTAATAAATAAATGCTGTTTACACTTTCACTGCAGCAGGTAACATTGCATCTTAATGTTCAACTCATATTCAACTCATAACTCAAAGTAAATTGTAGTAAGCAATAATCAAAATAGCAAACATTAACTGGATCGTGCCTTCATTTAGCTTCGATTATGCATTAATAAAATTTGTAATTGACCCTAAAAAAGGATGCTCACGTTTTTTTAATGTCTTTCCTCTGACAACTGACTAATTCACAAGACTATTTCACAAGATTAATTTATTTTAAACTTTGTTATTGTCATAATACCAATTACCATCACCATGAATTTTAGAGATTTATCAGGGCTTACCTGTTGTTAGAGTAGGAAGTCTTTTGAATAAGCCTGTGGGGTTTGTTGGAAAAATGTCACTGAATGTGACTATATTTTCGGCAACTATAAAGCTTTTATGAGAACAATTTTGTGAGTAGACGTCTAGTTTCTTGTTAGTTTCTAATTTTGCCAGAAACGTAATCTTTGTACACGAAAATTTGGTATCGGAGAAGTTCATATACTTTCAGAAATTCTAGTGAATCATGCCAGAGCGTATAAGATAAAAATTCAATAGGGAAGCCATGGTAGCCTCTACAGTGGCGATACTAAGCTCGGAGTGACATTGAGCTGCTGGGACCCTGGGAGACGTCAGAGAAGAATAAGAACTGCTTAACACTTAGACAGCAACGTGACGTGAGCCACCGGTGGCCATCGAGGAGATTTTCATCATGCTGCTGACCGACCAGTAGTCACAAACTCAATTTTTATAAAGTACTAGTCCACACCCTTTATTTGAAATAAGAAAGAAGGCGAAATGAAAGAAAGGCCGTAAGAAATAAAAAAAATTAAATCTCTCGAGAGTTGATGAGGCCGAGTGCACACGGCCCGTCAAAAATGTACATAAAATAATGTTTGACTAATCACATGACACACGTTCATATTTCCTAAGAATTCACGTGATATTCATTCCTACTCGAATCTGATGGATAAATACACTGGAAATTGTGGAGTTGATGATGCTTGTATCACAGATACGCTCATCACACACTGCAGGCTGGCTTCGGACAGAGAGACAAACAGACAGACACCCCTCTTGTTATATCATAGATTAACTAAACTAAATATAGGCACGATCCAGTTATTTTTTGCTCTTTTCAAATTACTTCCCACAATTGATTTTAAATTTGAGTTCAATATTGAACTCCGGTTTCATCGATTGCGCTAAAATTGCAAAATTGCGGTAAAAGATTACCAATTCGGTAAAAAACTTCTGGCGCAGAGCACTCTATTGTAAACCATTATAACAACTGGCATAATGACAGTTACGAAAAGTTAGTAAGATTCTGTTTTTCACCATATCTGTGAATATACGCACTGCGGTGATTGGTGAATGTTTCGATTAAACGCATGTTATGAAAGTTTAAATAAAAATCTTCTATTGAGCTCTTATTTTGAAAGTTTAAATAATTATCATGGTATGTCATAAGGCGAGTTCACTATGATCCAAAATCAGCGCACAAGATGCTGAACTGGCGAGTCTGAATTTCCGAAGCAATCAGCAAAACAGATGATTTTAATTAAAAAGGGTGTCAGCTACGCAACAATTTCAAAACCAAATTTTTTATAATATAAATATCTTGTGTTGTGTACGTATTAAAATAAGTGGAAAATAAGCATGAAAAGCAAAAATTTAAAAACAAACATTGTGTTGGAATTTCCTGTTTTCTCAGGAATCACGATTTAAGTTCCCTATATCGAAGCGTTTCTACGTCTTTCACATTTTGGTCATTTTGCATGGTTTTATACAAACTGAATAATTAATACTAACACCAAATACGAACATAAACCAATACGTATTTTTTCTTTATATGAATTTAACATCGAAAACTCCTTCACACTTCAAAAAAATTTCATGTGGGCTGACATCGATTATTGATCACGAAATTCAAAACTGCACTTGAACATAAGGCGTAACAGTGACGTGGATTTGCTATATATGTGGTGTAGAAGTTTACATTTAGTTTCATACTGGGCTACCACCATTAAAGCGTAACGCATATCTATCAATTTTCGAATTTGCTAATCAAAGTGAAAGCCTTAATATGACGAATATCCCAATCTCCATTCAAGCACTCAAGTATGATTTTTCACTATTAAATCGAATTCAAAGCTTCTACGGAGGTTAAATACTACTAACAATTGTAATAATAATAATCGGTTTCACACTTGGGTTCACATTGTATTAACTTCCTACTACTGTTATTATCATTATCTTGTATTTGGGCCAGCATTATTTTAACTTCCTATTACTGTTATTATTATGGAAATATATTTCGGCTAGCAGTATTTCAACTTCCTGCTACTGTTATTATCATTGTAATATACTTGGGCTAACATTATTTTAGCTTCTTTTTTCTATTATCATTGTCATGTACAAAGCGGGACACAAAAATGCTCCTCTTTTTTAATCACCATTATTCAGCAACTATTATATATAGAGGTTTCTACTTAGTCTCATTTTAAAGGAAAAATTGTTGTTTTTAATTTAGTGCAAAAAGCTTTAACTTCCTATAAATATTATCATTGTCATATTCCGCACCCGTTGCTACTTTATAGATGAGTGCTTCAGACAGTGAGGCTCCGCAACTTACCACGCACTGACACCTCTGTTCACCAAGTTATGGTTTGCGGTTGCCATGTACAACAATAAACCTTAGCGAGCAAACTCTTGCATTGACTATTGTCAGTTGCAGTCGTACATTATATCCATTCGAGCTGACAAATTTCAGCCGTACTTCAGCCATGCAAAATGAAATGCAGGGAAATATATTATGCAAGGCTAATACATATACCTCATCTGAGAGATAAGAATAATTGGTTAACTTATTTTTTACGAATGATCATATTCTATGAAGTATTTGGTCATCCTTGAAACACTCTTTAAGTTGTCGTAGATCTCTGCAGTAGCGGTATCATCAGATACTGTGTTAGACAGATGGGCGAACATCTTCTGAAACGTTTCCGTTTTTTTCTCCCAGTAGCTTGGGCACTCTTCGAGGAAATAACGTGCGATGAAGGGCAAAAGCCAATAATCTCAGTACGAAGTCATCAAAAAATCATGCACTCATCTCGTGATTTCAATTATGAATCTGACAGGTACAGTCTCAACACGCAGAAATTTTTACTGGGGATTTTGACAATGCGTTTGACCCCCAACGGAGGTCACGGACCACTCAATTTTCTCAGATGCACAATCAAAACCAAATAGAGGCACATTTATAATTTTGTCATAGTTTTTAATGTTCAATACTAGGAATTATTTAATTTGAGTAATAAACTTTGTAAGGACTTCGGTCCGATATTCTTAAAGTAAAATTCTACTTCTCTAGCTCTACCTCGGAGCACGTAGCGTTTGGCCGCATACGCTTGCCGCCCCGCACTTCAGGTGAATATCAACTGAAATTGTACAGTGTATAGTGTACCATTGTGATCTATCTGTGGTTAAAATACTCTGTGAACTTATATTATGTTCTTGTTGATAAATTTGTTGTCATTTCACTCTTTCGCTAGTCGTATTTGATGTCTTTTAAGAATGGTTCCTATTTATCTATCCAACTGGCCAGATCGTAGCGACTGCGCCTTTACCCATATCGCAAATTCAGAACTGCTATTGTTTAACTGTTCTAGTGGAATTTTTGTACTGGTCCGACTCTCCGTGCCCAGCTGTTAATAACTGTGATTTTAAAATCCCCTTTATTGGTATACCGTAAAATTAGAGTTCTCTTTCGTCTTCATTCACCGATAATCTGTTCCATATGTAAAATTAATGTTCAAATAAATATTTTTCGTACTGTTAAATTAAAGAGTAAGATCTCGGTTTTCTTTGACCTGCCACCTAACCAATGCCGATCCTGCATGCCCTGACACTTCAACTCAACAAGTCGAAGCAAATATGCTATTTTTTCTCTCTCATTAGTCCCGAAAAAAAGACGAATCAGAGAATCTAGAAAACTTTTTTGCTCAAAGTTTGCAGTTAAATTTTTTCTCAAGCTAAAATTTTGTAAGAAATTATTTGTTAAATTATTGTTACTTCTAAATTTGTTGATGCCAAACAAAGAAGCTTTGTTAAAAGTCTAGCGTGATTAAGTTTTAGTTCCTCCTGAAATGTCATATTTTCTTTTGTTGCCAAAATTCGAAGGAGAAATGGCGGAGAATCTCTTGAATGATCTGCGGTAAATTCAGAAAGCATGGGCAAGAGACACTTTTAGTACTAACATAAATGAAAACTAAGGCTAATTTTTTAATCGCGTATGGATTCTTATTAATTTCGGGGTATATGGGCAAGTGTGTGTGGGGAACGAAACGAAAGTGAAGAGTGTAGGCGGACGGATCGACTTAACTCCATATGGTCTTTTCCTTTAGCGGTATTCATAATAACTGGGCACGGTACTTTCGAGCCTTACACTATATTGAAAACTAACCTTCGGAAAATAATGTTTCTCTTGAAGTAAGAAAATGGATTAACCGTGAAAAGGTTTTCTAATGCGAAATATTTAAATACAATTTGCTGCAATATATTTAATGCATCACCCTATTTTAGAAACGAACGGCTTTTCTGCCTTTCTTTTCTTCCCGTATGTTGTTAACACACTCATATTGTTGTTAAAAACTTTCGATTCAATAGTGATTTTTAAATATTCACCATCAACAAATCATGCCCATTACACCTCTTTCTTACATTTGAATTCAGGTTGATTCCTATTTCTTTCATTCTATTGCCAGCCTAGCGATCAATAATCAAGCTTTATTCATTTTAAAATTATATTTATTCCTATGAAACCTGATGCACATCACTGATACATTGATTTTTAATATCCTCCTAAACCTGCGCAATGACGATTAGATCTTGGGCGAGCTAATTTATTGTCGGATATTGAAAAAGACACGATTATCACGGAATTGCAAAAACAGTTTTGTAGACAAATAGCTCATAATACTGATTCGTTTCTTCTGATTTTGAAAGATATGTCCTTTCCTGAAACGAGCTTTAAGATGCGTTTTCAAGCTAAATAAGTTACGCTAATTTAAACTTTTACGGGAGACAAATTAATATTTGTTCTCAACAAATGACTAAAAAAATTTACGGTTAACTATCATGAATCTCGGTTAAGATCAGAGTCCGTCCTTATGAGAGGAGGGCTTATATTTATCACTCACATAAAACAGTGTACAAACAAACATGTCTCCGGACCAAATTAGAAAGTTGTATATTTTCTGTCTACTGCACAAACGTCGCGCGCCTCTTGTAGGGTTCTTCCTCTCGAGACCGTAATAGGAATGGGTGGGTTCGTGGTCGATTAATTGTCAGTACTTTTGCTGATGGTTCCTAGTGAAGACAGGGTTCGTGGGTTTCAGAGTTTGTACGTTGTTGAAACCCAAATATCTGCTCAATGCTCGAAGTAAAAGTCAACGGTAAAGAAGGAATCTTGTGTCAATTTTTTAGCAATCGTGCTGGAATATTATTTGGATGAATTGGAAATGAAATCAGGATTCACGTTAATTTTTATATGGGTTAAATTCATTATTGACATAGATTATATATTTTTATTGTATGTGTAGTTTCATAGTTAATTTCAGAGTCCTATTTCAGTGATAGTTCTATCTCAATGGTAGAAGAAAGATTTTGTTGTTTTTAAACAAAGTTTTAAATGTTATTTCGGTCTCTGTTATCTCTGTTTTGCAGAACTGATTCCTTTGAATGTAAAAATATTTTGCTTTGCACTGCATTAGCTGAATCGCATAATACATAATATGCCTAATTAGAACCACCTCAATTTGAGCGCTGATTATCACAAGGAATCCGTTCAAAACAGCTTCCGTATTGACTCAAAAGTGACATGTTAAAATTCACATTGACAAAAATTTACGAATTAAAGTCAGCTAGAGTCACTGGGATAAGAATAAATAATGGTGGACTAAATGGGTGAATGAATAAGAAGGGGTTTGGAAATATGAGCGGAACACGACATTCTTGGTATCGCTTTTACAATTTGAATTCCCAATGATGCACAGTTGAAGTTTTAAAATTAATCAAATTAAATTAATTAATTAATTTAAATCATATTA
>JACJUY010000144.1:249362-278541 GCA_014220935.1 Platorchestia sp. MABIK
TGTTATTAAATCAAAGCTGTCGAATGAAGACCTTATTTAGTTTCTAATCCTAAGTCGTCCTCTCGCAGTCTCGATCGAACACTGTTTTAGTGTGGAAAATGGCGGACTGCCAATATCGGGCGGGTCGGTTGATCCATTCACTATGACTGTATTTAGTGCATACATAACGGAAAATGCATAAAAGTACAGTTTTTGATGTTTGTGCTTTTGCCAAAGCTTTCAGACACTTTGATTAGTTGACTTTTCTGGAGCAGTTTTCTTCCGGATAACATCGATTTCTGCGAGTGTTGTGTCGAAGCTTGTATTGACTCGGCGGTGTGCCGATTGCGTGAAAATTATCCGAATGGTGTGTTCGTGACCAAATTTGAATTGTTGTACATAATTTTACATGCTATCATTGCATAGAAAAATTGTGGTTGTAAAATTTTTCAGCACCGCTCGTTTTGAATCCTACTAATTGGAAAATATCCTAATTATAAACTGAACTGTGTTCAGCCACGACTATCACCGAAAAAACTTGGATCAGATGTTGATCTCAGTAGTTTTTTGATAACGGTTGTGATCAAGTGAAATAATTCAAGATGTGGAACATGATGTGTGATGTGATGCCCACCATAGCTGAAGACAGCATATCTCAGAGGGGCTCACAGTTCAGTGGTGATGATGGTAACTTAGAACAGCTGATGGTGTCTATGCTGGACGAGCGAGACAAACTTTTAGACACCATCAGGGAAACTCAAGAAAAGCTTAGTGAACTAGAGGCTAAGTTTCAAGACTTGCAGAAGGAGCGTGACAGTCTGCAACGGCAGTTGGATGCAAATCTACCTCAGGTTAGACTCTTGTTTTGTAAATGCTATTTTTAGCTGTTGTTTTTTATTAATTTTACTCCAAAGTAATTATAAAGTTTTGACTATGAAGAGATAAATGACATAGCTGAATTCAGTTCATGTTATTTTTATAATTATTTATGAAAATGCAACTAAAAACATTTATATATACCAATTAAATTTTGTCTTAGTTGAGGTTCAGTATTTAAAATCAGCAAGCATTTAACCTCAAAGTAAGGATCGTCATAATGAATTAATTGCAAAATCTAGGCTATCCCTAATCATTTTACATCTATTGGCTTACCTCTGAAGATGCCTAAGCTAAGAAATACCATGCATTTTTAATTGTCCCAATAGGTTCCTTGCTATAATGAATACTGGAATATTCTAACATCTTCATTGCGAGGTAAGTTTTTAGCATACCAATTTTTAGAAAATTGTAATAGCATTCATGTATTTATTTTGTTTAAAAAATTGTTTGAGATGAGTCTTTTTGGTTACAAAACTGAAGATGAGCCATTCACTAAGAATGCTCTGCAATCTTCTTAGAGTTGCCACACTACTGAGAGCAAGAAAAGGTTCAAGATATTCTGCTTCTGATACTGAGTTCCTAAATATTTTTACTAAATTGCAGTTTCCTATATTTTTATTAAAATTCAGTATATAAAGGAATTTCAATCTTGCTTGGAATCAACAGGCTGAATGACTGAGGAAATATGTTTTAATTTTAGGACTTTTGGGATTAGAATCACCTAATGTAAAGTGCATTAATGGTGCACTTTCTTGCCCTGTAAATAGGGCTGTTGGGTTAGCTTTGGCTCTTAAAATTGTTTAAATGATAGTTAATATCATTTTTCTGTATAGATGTTAGATTCTAGATGTTATTTTGAATTTGGGTGGTAAAAGATATCTACTAAGAAGAATTAGAGTGCTGAAGTGCTTTTCTCTGACATGAAAATGAATTATTATTATTGTTTGTATTATAATATTGTCTACTCACATAATGATGAGTATAGCATCTGTTATTTCTGAATGTATCGTGTTTGTTGAATTCACAACTAATTTAAAAAATCCGGATTTTTGCTATGCACTCTTGACTAATGTGAACAGGTAAAAAGTAGTTTGTTGGCACCAATAAATTATTTATAATTATCAGATCTAGAAATTATACCTGTCTACTAGTGATTACTTGCTAAAAAGTAAGCTGTTGTCGAGTGAATTGTTTGACGAGTGAATTTCATATATTGTGGTCTATGTCTTCTGTGTAGTGTAAAAAAAAGTGCGGTATGTAATTTTATTAACTCATTTTCTTTCATATTGGTTTCTCTGTATTGTTTTTCATTTTATGTCTGAACAATTTTCACTACCCAATTTCATTTGGAAATGACAAATTAGCATATTGCACAGTCAGGTCAACATTGAAGCTAGCTGTAGCACAGTGACAACATAAATTATTGGACAATATAACTTCTTGTCAAAAATTTCACTTAGAAAACATGTCTGAGGACAACTCAGCATCTAAAGGACACAGAAGCCATCTGTGTAAGTTTCTGCATTCACTCCAAAGAACTTTGAATTTAAGCTATTTCAGATCATTAAAACTGGTTTATGATTTGTGCACTCAGCATCTAAAGGGCACAGGTGCCATCTGTGCAATTTTCTGCATTCACTCCAAAGAAATTTTGAATTTGGGATGTTACAGATCATTAAAACTAGTAAATCATTTATATGTGTGATATTTTTGTATGCTATTAATTATGTGAACTAGAATTTTGTAGGGAGCCAAAAAAAAATTGAAGGCTAAATTTTAGTGCTCTCTTGGTCCTGTGTTTGCCGTATGCAGGCATTTTAACATTATTAGCTGCCTTTTCAACATTTGCTATCATGTCCTTTGGTATTGAGAAACAGGAAAGTAGAAGTTTGTACCTGTGATGCTTGTTCCCATTGTATGGAGTTCGTGAAATGCATATTCAGTGAAACAGTTTTTCCTTTCCCCCATGATAATTTGGCCTTATGTTACTGCAGTCCCAGTCACATCTTCCCTCCTTAACAAATACTTTATGTGCCATGCTGACTTATGAAGACCATGTTATTTGGTTTTTAATGGTTGCTACTTTTCTGCTTTATGTATTAAATGATACTCTGATTTTACTTGTTCTCATTATTTTGAGAGGGGCAGTTTGGAGAGAATTATGGACAATACGTTTGGTTTTGTGTGTATGGGTTAGGATTTGACTCGAATTTAAGTGTGGCAGTGAAAACTGGAGATTTAAGCCAATTTTCACAATTCCATTGGTTTACAGAGCAGCAAACATCAGCATACTCTGTTTTCACTGTCCTATTTTGGGGAGAAGAGAAACCAGTTTAGCCCAAAATGTATTTGTTGTGCTTGCTGCATTTGATTCAAAACAAAAATGTGGCATTAGTTCACACCTACGTCTAAAAGAGGGCCTTGCTAATATTTCAGGGTAAAAAAATAACTCGACTGGTATAAGCTCCTAAGTTAGCTGCGTGTTAGTAAGCATTTGTGTGCTGTTGACTGCACCAGGGAGTTGTTCATAAGTTTTGATGAAGTTAATCAAGGATTGTTTGTTCTACTTCTAGTTTTCTAAATATTTAACCTTTAGGAATCATCATGGAAATTATTTTTCAATTCCTATTTTATTGAATGTTTTACCAAAAATTGTTATTTTTATTGCATTTTGTCTCTAAGTGAAGGATTAAGTTTTTAAAATAATTGATGTTGATTATTCTTTTGAAAAAAGTGGTTAATCTGTAATTTATGGAGGGAGCTGCTTTAAGGTACGTACAGACATGGCAGGGTGGAATGGAATGGAAGTGTATCGAGAAAGGATGATCTGAGGAGTGATATAATATAATGTGGAAGGGACAAAAGGACTGGAAATCAATTATGGATGTAGGCTGTATGAGCATAAGGATGAGGAAGTATGTTTAGATGTAGGCTTTGAGTGTATAAGGATGTTTAGATGCAGGGCATATATGAAATGAAGAGATGAAGTGAAGCAACTAGGCTAAAAGTGAGCATACAGCTTGTATGGAATTTTCTGTTGCTGCAGACTTCAATGCCTTAGATCATCATTTCATTATCATAGGCTGGAGATGAAACTAGGCAACAATACATTATAGCAATCAGTATATTGGGGGCTTGGCATTGAGGATTTTGGTCTGGTCTGGGGGACTTGCTTGGTGTTGGAGTGCACACTGTGATACTTTTGTTACCTTCATTTAGTTGGTGTGGAAGGGCATGGATGGGCTGATGAACAGGTTAGGAGAACTGAATTGATTAAGACTCATATACAGTACTCAAATTCAATGTTATTCTGGTGCAGGGAATTCTGAGGTTAATGGACATTTTATTATCTGTGCTGAACCTTGCATGTTTTTACTTTTACTTCTCGTATCTTGTATCTAGTCCATAAATTTTATTTTGCTTGTCTAATGCTAGGAGAATTGCTGAATGGTTGGCCGTGAGGAGCTAACTATCTACTATGCCAATGTCTGATCTCTGTCCAAAAAGCTTTTGAATTTTAAGAGTGCTAGGGTATTTGTCAACATGAACTGGAAACCTGCAATTAATTTCTGGAGATTGCAAATCTTTCTGATTCATGTTGTTCATACACTCATAACTGCGAGACAACATTTTGAACTTCGTAGGCAATTCAGTATTAATTCAATCCCTAACCTAATGAGTTGTTAAATCTCTTAAGGTTTCTTCAGGGTCTTCCTTAACGGTGTGAGTATTCATGAGAAAACAAAACCAAATTGCTTGAAAAGTAGGGCATTCAAAACTATGGTTAGACTTATATATTGACAGATCTGTTAGTTGTGGCAAAATTTTATTCTAGTAGAAATACAATAGTGTACAATAATATGTGTCATTTGGTGAGTTCTTGATTCTGGTAAGAATGTCATTCATTTGTGAAGCCATTTCCGCTCTGCTCTCCTTTTCAAATGCAACATTTTCTTCTGGTAGAAGTACAATAATGTTTAATAGAGTACGTCATTTGGTAAGTTCTTGATTCTTGTAAGAATATCGTTCATTTACTATGCTCTCCTTTTCAAACAGCAAGTTTGGAGATGATTGGAGCAACTATTAAACACCAAAAGATGCTATTCATAAGTGAGCATGGCACATAAAATATTTGTCAAGTAGGGAAGATGTACTGTAACTGTAGTAACATCAGGCCGAATAATCATAGTGGAAGAAAAATTGTCCTTTAGCATCATGCAGCCACAAGCCAAGTTTTAAAGCGTTCATATTTAATGAGTAGGGAAGATGTACTGTAACTGTAGCGACATCAGGCCGAATAATCATAGTGGAAGGAAAAATGGTCCTTTAGCATCATGCAGCCACAAGCCAAGTCCCGGAGCGTTCATATTTAATGAGTAGGGAAGATGTACTGTAACTGTAGCGACATCAGGCCGAATAATCATAGTGGAAGGAAAAATGGTCCTTTAGCATCATGCAGCCACAAGCCAAGTCCCGGAGCGTTCATTACTTGAACTGACGAAGCCCCGTTGTGCCGCATGCAGCCGTGGTCTGCCAGAGAAATAGTTCGCAAAATATTGACGGTGCAATCATTCTCAAGGCTCGCCTTCTGTCAACCGCAGATGGGCCCCGCTGGAGGGCGTCTCTGTCTTACATTTCCTGGGCCCATTTTAAGGTCCGTGTTGGCTGGCTCGCCGCAACGAGTCTCTTCAAGATGTCGTTCTCGGTCCGGACTTGCGATATATTTGTGCGGGCGTAGCGGTACGGCTGAGAGCGTAAGTTTCTCATGTCGACTTGATTTTTCGCAGCGTAGCGAAGCCCTCTTATTTTACGCTATGTGGACTTACGGTACAGCTGGCGGTGTATGTTTCCCAAGTCGACTTGACTTTTACATGCTACAACGTAGCGAAGCCCTCTACGGTAAGTGGACTTGGCTAGGCTTAGTTGAGCGCGAGTGTAGTCAAATTCACGCTCAAGAATTCACTTTGCCAGTTGTATTGCTTCGACAACGTAAATTTATTGAAAACTTGGACTCGGGTTCGATCAGTAGTAGCAGAAACCATCGCGTATGTATCGCACGGGTGTTCCAATTTGCGGACCGAGCGAGTGTTTTAATTTGGGTTCAATTATCGCGCAGACATGACTGTGTTCCTAAAGTTGAGTGAATGGCGACGGGGTCTGAGAAGCGCTGTCGTCGTGGCTTCACGTAGGTTTACTCTTTGACCGCAACGTGCGCCACCGGTGGCCACGGAGGGGATTTTCATAACACTGCTGGCCGATCCGTAGTTATGAACTCAATTTTCATGAAAACTTAATTAAAGCTAAATGATGGGATGATCTATCCAATGTTTGCTATTTTCAAAAATTCTCATTACTATTGGCTTTAGATTTGAGTTGAATATTTAGCTTCAGTTTAACCAATTGCGGTTAAAGAGTTAACCCTTTATAGACCAGCGTCCTTTCTGAAGGATATTTAGCAGTCACTCGCATCGTTCTTATATTCTAAATGCTTCGAAGAGAGGTTCTCACCGGATTGGGTTTCATGCGTGATAATATAGCAGAAATTATCGAAATATTTCGTTCAAAAGCAAAACAATTTGGTCGCTGGGTTAACTGAGATGAAGAGTACGGGCAAATTTTATATTGAAAAAATGTTTTCGAGGGTTTTCTTGTGTGCTCATTGTGGTTCAACTCGTGTTAATATTTCAGCTTTTAAAGTGCAAATCTCTTTAACTTTTCTCGTATTCTGGTGTTCTTGAGGGCGAGGGGATCTGTTTTGGTTTACATCACCAGCCCGTGTGTGACGACCTTTGTCGTTCAGTATAATAATGTGATGATAAAAAATTGCTCGATATTTCTTTGCAGACGTTGAAATAAATTATGTTTCAAAACCTTGACCCTTTTGGATGACCGTTCATCTTTTACTGTATCATACGCCGTGGTTTGCTAACCAATGCTAGGGAAGAACGTACAATTTTACCGCGCTGAGTACACCGTAGGGTATTGAACTAAATAGTTGGAGTTCATATCTTTGCTTGTCTCACATGCTTATCGCTTCAACTCAGCCTGCTGACCTATTTTAGATAGAAACACTCTTAGTTTTATATTTACTCCGCTAAGTTTTACGAGCTCATGAGAAGAGCATCCACTTTTCATTTTTTTTTCCATTTGAAGTTCTATATCTTTGTATAGCTCTTCTGTCTTTTCATTTTGTGTGTATGAATAAAATAGGAACTGGTTTCTGAAACGCTCTGAGTCCCCTCAGGGGGATACAAATATTGTATCTATGGGAATTGGCGCTCCCAGGGGGACTATGTGAGGGCCCGAGCTAAAGGTTAGGTAGGCTTCCTTTTTGTTGAAACGAAATAAGTTTTTGTTCTGTTACGGACCATCTTTTTTCGGTTCCCTGCTGTCCTGTTTTTTCAACACCTACTACTTTCTTCTTCAACTATGATCTTGTTTCATAAACTTCTTTCTCATCTTACTGTTTCTATGCCCTTTCTGCATAGATTCCACGTTCCCTAAACTCCATACTAAATGGTGCCTTCCTCCTTCCTCTCTTTGGATCGCCTTTGTAGCGGATAGGGAGGCTTAACTAACTAATAATCTAATCTAATCTAACGCTCTGAGTGGCCCGTTCTTGGGTTTCTACCAAATTTTCATGCTGTCAGACGTGAATCGCGCACAAACACTAGAGAAGTAGTAGCAGCGAGAAATAAAAATCGCAATCACAGTCGTTAATGTGGCGCAGAAGCACCAGGATATTCGGCTCACAATAATGCCGCAGCCGTTGCTCAGAAATGTGGTCCCGTGATTTGACAGCTCATGTGCATTATCTGTAATGTATGACCTGTTGCTTGTTTTTTGTAGCGTCCCTGCCGGTTTTCGAGGAGTGTTTCATCGAGTAATTTTCTAATTCATTACCAAAATACGGCTTGGCTGGAAGGTGTTCGGCGTCAACTTCATGGGAGAGTGATACGATGGTCGAACTGACTTGAGAACTACATCTAAGGTGCTGGTCTCAGTTTTTGCTGCAACCATTAAACACCAGAATACCAATCTGAGCATTTCAGTCTAAAGTCAAAGTCAAGAATTAATTATTCTTTTCCATGTCTGTTCTCGGTAGCGATGTAGGCTCGTGTATTCTGTACTATTTTTGCGATCAACCCTTTTTAATTTGTAAATTCTTCTTTCTTCAACTTGACCTGATTACCGTAGTTTGACACGTTTGAGGTAAAACTCGATAAATTTTTAAACTCGATTAATTTTAACCTCATTGACGCTAGTATAAGAATTAGTATTTATTTCTCTTATCATTAGGCTTTGCTGAATCTAGATCGTATGTAGGTGTTGAACAGAATACTTTGGAATGTCTCAGCTGTAGCTGAGCGCGTGCTTCTCGAGTTGTGATTTACATTTTGAGTTATGCATCTCCTATTGCGAACCTCGACTTATAATTTTATATGGCTGAAATTAGTCCTAGGGATTCGATCAATACGATGCTTGCTTCAATTTAACTCAGACTAATTTTTATCCCTAGGAGTTTTGGTTCACAAATGATGTACATGTGCGTAACTCGAAGATCGACTGTATCTTGTATTCACTTTTCACACTGGTGCTTTCTGATAAAATTGTGTTTTCTGGTCGTATGTTTGATACGCTCTGATAAAAAGCGTTCACAGATCGCATCTTTTGATAGGCGCTGATAAAATAGCATTCTCAAATCGCCTCTTGTGATGTAGGCCATGTTCTCAGCTGATGTCATCTCCGTATCAGCGATACGGGACGCCTTATCTCCGCTTTTGTCGCTTATCTTGCGTCGCCTTCTCTAATCGCTCTGGCTTGTGAATGCACTTCCGCCTCGCTTCACTTGCGCTCTGTAAAGTCCTTGCGGAAAATGGATTTACTTCACGCTTTTGATTTTATAGACGTTCTTGCAATTTCTTTTGTATACGACGACGTAAGTTGTTTAAAACCCCGCATCCAAGATGTTTGCTGCTGATGCGTCTTTTTAGAAAAATAGGTTCAATTCAAGCTATTTTAATTTTGTGGAAGTTCTTTCAATTCCTCTTGTACACGACGGCGTAGTTTCTTTAAAACTCCGCTTCCAAGAGGCTTGCTGATGAGAAGTGTCCTTTAATCTCAAGATGTTCAGAGCTCAGAGTAGTGTGCAATTTTGGGATTCTTCAATGTTAAATTTCCTAGCCTTCGGAGATACCCTTTGTTGTGCCAGTACATCACATGTGGCATCAGTTCGTATGTTGTGGGTGTAACTTCTCATGTTATGGCTTAATAACTACTTTCCTCTTATTTTCTTTAAATGTGCTTATCATACAGCCGCGATCTTGCAAGAGTGACATTTGCTGTTTATTTTCACTCCTTTCGTTTTCAGATTTTTCATCGATTTTAAATGTGCGCTCGCATTATCCTCACGCGCTTTGAGCGACTTCCATTGTCAACTTCTGGGATAATATTTGGGCGGCGATAAGGCATCCTTTGTTGGCTAGAAGAATAAGGTCAATACTTGAGCCCTGAACGAAAGAGCGGATGTGAGGCATTTAATTTTTTTACCGTACCTACGCTGAGCTTTGGTCATGATTTTCTAGTTGTATTCAAGTCAAAAAGAGGTGTGGATAATTTAACTAGACTAATGATTTAATGAGACCAATAATTTAACAAGTCTCTAATTTGGTATCCGTGATTCCTGTTTGAAATTCGGATGATGATGATGATGATGGTGGAACCTATATGGAATTAAAGTTTATTGTAAAGCAGCTTATTGATGTGCTGCTTTAGGTTTTCTTGTCTAATAATTTCTTAATAATTTTCTTTCTGTGTGAGTGCGTACGACTAAAAATTATGCCGAATTCTGAATTTATTTCATTTTAATTCTATGTCGAATTTTGTCATGATTTCTATTTTGTTGGTCTTTTTTTTTCGCATGTAGTTTCGTAAACTTCACAATTCTTTTCGTTTAAGCAATCTTTAATAAAAAATAGTTGTTCTTAATTACGGATATAATTTGAGTATCATTCAAGGGGCTCAATCTCGCGCTCAATAATTAAAGGAGATTATAAATTTGTTTAAGCCTCTTTAAATCACGTAAATCCTCCACAAGCGAGGAAGGAGGAAGGCACATTTAGTATGGAATTAAGGGAACGAAGAACCTATGCCCAATATGTATTCCCCAAGCCCTGTGCGTAGAAACGCGGAGGTTGAAAAATGTTAATGAAACAAGATAAATATTAAAGGAGGAAGTAAAAGGCACTGAGGAAAGGACAACAATGAACCTAAACAAGATAATCCGCGAAAAAAGAAAATGCTTGTTCTATTTCAGCAGAGGGAATACTTGTTCTATTTCAGCAGAGGGAATACTTGTTCTATTTCAGCAGAGGGAATACTTGTTCTATTTCAGCAAAAGGAAGGCTTATTCTATTTCAGCAAAAGGAAGGGTTATTCTATTTCAGCAAAAGGAAGGCTTATTCTATTTCAGCAAAAGGAAGGCTTATTCTATTTCAGCAAAAGGAAGGCTAATTCTATTTCAGCAAAAGGAAGGCTTATTCTATTTCAGCAAAAGGAAGGCTTATTCTATTTCAGCAAAAGGAGGGCTTATTCTATTTCAGCAAAAGGAAGGCTAATTCTATTTCAGCAAAAGAAAATACTCATTGTATTCGAGCGAAAGGAAAGCTTACGTTTTTCTCAGCTCGCCACACACGCAAATTCCCAGTAATGAATAATACCGCCGACGCGGGCAAGAAAATGAATGGCGTGTTGTGGCACTGCCTCGTTTGGCTGCTGAACAGACGTAGAGACGACGCCAGTTTCACGGTCGCCACAGAGCTGCCGGGCACTAAAGAGCTCTTTGCTGGTGCTGATGAAGTCGCTTCCTTCTCTCGTTTCCTGTTGCCTCTTCAGATTGAGAGATCGGTCTGCTGCTGCAGTGAAGACGCTCGTTCTATAGTGCTCCGCAACTGCTTAACCTTCCTAGGATGTTGGTTTGTTTGTTACGGCAATTAATGTGTGCTTGCTTTTACTAATTAAGCATGTTTTAGTCGGACTGCGGCTGCTGCTGCTGCGAACACACTCGTTTTATAGTGCTTCTTAACTGCTTAGCTTACCTTGAATCTTGGTTCTTTAAATTATTAATGTGTGCTTATTTTTACTAACATTGCGCATGTTTTGCTTGGCCTGCTGCTGGTGTGAAGACGCTCGTTCTTCAGTGCTCAACGGCTTAGCTTTCTCAGAATCGTGGTTCGTTAGTTACGGCAATTAATTACTTTCGTTAATTGCGCATGTTTTGGTGGGCCTGCTGCTGTGAAGACGCTCGTTCTTCAGTGCTCCTCAACTGCTTAGCTTTCCTAGAATCTCCGTTAGTTACGGGAATTAATTACTTTCGGTAATTGCACATGTTTGGTTCAAATACGTTTGTGATGTTTTTTTTTTCGCAATTTGTTTTAGTGTTCAGTATGTATATTGAGTTGGCTAGGTAAATAGTGTTGAACTTACATACAGGGTGAGCGTCAATATCTTGATCTCAGATATTAATCCTCTCAGGGGGCATGGGATGGGCAATAGGTGCATGTTAATTAGGTTGGACTATGGGGACTGAAGCTCTCAACAGCGATGCTGTGAAGTTACTTCAGCTACAGATGGGTCTTCGTAGCTTCTTTACTTGTGCCACTCTGTTTTTTCCAAGTTACTTCAGCTATAGATGGGCCTTCGTAGCTTCTTCACTTGTGCCACTCTGTTTTTTCCAAGTTACTTCAGCTACAGATGGGCCTTCGTAGCTTCTTCACTCGTGCCATTCTGTTTTTTACAAGTTACTTCAGCTACAGATGGGCCTTCGCAGATTCTTCGTTTGTACCACTTTTTTTCCAGTTTTCATCCTTTTCCCACCATCTCATCTTTGTTTTTTCTTCTTGACGTGCTGCTGCTAAGCGTAGGGTATCATGTGACGGATACCCTATTGATTGTATGTTTTCTTTAATTCCTTGCTAAATAGTGCCTTCCTTTTTTCTGTCTTATGAACTCATTTTATGTAGTTAAAGAGGGTTAAACTAACTTTTAATCTAATTCCTGTAATCAAATGACTCAGTAATGAATAATATTTATTGAATGCGATTGCTCCTATTGAAGGGTGGATTGTATTAGTGATACATTGAGTACAACAGAGTTCGTTTTTTGCGCACCTTCTGTGCTTGAGGTAGAAATTGATTGTATGTACATGTTTGGCATTCTTCATTTCTTCATGATGAAAGATACAATATACTTTATTCTCACTCCATAAAATCTGTAATTCATCTTATTCGTAGTTCATTATTTTTTTCTTTGTATGCAGTACTTTTCATAAAAATACTTCGTTTTATTTCGCATTGATGTGTAATCTAACTGTGTTACTCGACTGACCAGTTCCATCAACTCCTAAAAAATGCGCTGGAAGAGCATACCTTGTGGTCTCTTTTGTGTTAATTTCAAAGCTACGTTTCCTCGTTCCGTGCAGAAGCGGTGACCGACGTATCGACCTCTTCTGAGATTGTTTGGATTTCTCAGGCGTCTTTCCTTCGCGAAACTCGGGCTGTTTCTTTTGCTGCTTGCTCTACCTGGCCAGGCCAACACAGCCGCGGTCTAAAGCTCGGGTATCTTTATTGTGCGAAAAATAAGGTGTCTGTTCTGAATAATATCGGGAAGACATTAGGGGTCTCCTAGGAGGAAAATGAGGGGTCCCAAGTTGGTTTATGATGGGTACGGTATGGGTTGCTTGTTTTGTTACAGATCGTCTTTTTTTCGACTCACTGTGTTCCTGTTTTTCAGCACCGACTACTCTTTATACTTTTATAAGAATTCTTACGTCGATGCGTTATTTACAAAATTAATAAAGGCTCGTTTATACAGAGACTTTGAATTGCCCATTCGGAGTAACGAGCTGCTTCGATCATTCATAACTAGCGAGGACGAACTTCTTATTGCGCCAGATATGCTCATTTCCTCTGCATTGGAAGCGAGATTTTTTGTTGGCTGCTAGCAATTATCTTCATTGGAAGAGTTCATTACAGTTTTTAGATCGTCTTGTCCAAGACAACGCCCTTTTCTTGCCTTGATAGATGAGTATTGGCTCCTGAGGAAACGAGGTCAAACTGCTTTGCTCTTCATTATATCACTGGCGATATTACAACCAACGCCATGTAAATGCGATGTTAATAGGGCAAAATTCACCAGTAGATTTTAGCCATCACTAATGCAAGTGCAAAATGCGAGATCAGACTGCTTTACTCTTCATTATATCAATGGCGAAATTACTACCAATGCCTGGTAAAGGCGATGTTAAGGGACGCTTAAACCAACTTGAGATCCAATTCAACCGAGTAAAACTAAACTAATGTTACTTCCTGTATTAGACTACATTGAAACAAATTGGCGCAAAATCTCTTATTAATTTGTTGCGTCTCTAGAAGAATCAAATACCTCAGTCTCAAACATAATAGCTCAGTGAAATTTATCTTCGGTATTATTTATAATTATCTTCGGTATCGTACAGAAGATAAATTCTTGAAATTAAATTAAAGAAGCACTTACGCTTCCTGCGAAGAGACCAACATGTGATCACTGAGGGGATTTTCATAATGCTGCTGACCGACTTGCAGTAACTAACTCGATTTATATAAATATTTATTGACAGCTAAATACAATCACGATCTAGCGAATGTTTTCTTTTTTTTAAATTATTTACTACCATTGACTTTGAATTTGAATATTGAACTTCAGGTTATCCCGAGACAGCTAACATGTTAATACGTACCCCGAGTTTCCACGGCTGTTAACGGTTGGTTTGGTTAGGTTGTAAGTGGCAGAATAGGGAAATCGATTTTCAGCTTGAATAAATTTTAATTCTTTCTAATGAATATAAAAAAATACAATTGTGCGATAACAGTTCACCTCGTATGAAAACAATAATTATTTGTAAAAGAATATCGAGAAACATGAAATGTCGTGCATTTATACCGTCATGTAAATGGTCAATTTACCTGTTGAGACACATGTGGACCAATACGTGGGGAACGTGTAATTAAAGTATTGGAACGGTGGCTGGATCTGATCATCCGTGGCTACTGTGGAGGCGGCCTAAGTTCGGGTCGCCACAATTTTCTGTAGCATTCCAGTCGTCTAGGCTGCGATCGATTCCTGCCTGCTTTGGGATTACACGCTCGGGATACTGCGAGTACCTGCGTTTGGGCCGCCGTATTTCGCTGGGGAGTTTGAGAATGCCTGATCCATTTCGCTAATTCAGTCCTGAAAGTGTGGACATTTTTCCTGGTCTTAAATGCTGTTAACTAGTTCGCGAATGTCTCAATTTCGCTAATTCATTCCTGAAAGTGTGGATAATTTTTCTGGTCCGAAATGCTGTTAACGAGTTTGCGAATGTCTGATTCGTTTCGCTAATTCAGTTCTGAAAGTGTGGACCATTTTTCTGGTCCGAAATGCTGTTAACGAGTTTGCGAATGTCTGATTCGTTTCGCTAATTCAGTTCTGAAAGTGTGGACCATTTTTCTGGTCCGAAATGCTGTTAACTGATACAGGAGTGTCTGAGAGGTGAAACGTTTTGTTGGCCTCTGCATTGGGGAGGAAAATCTTCATGTGGAAAACGCAAACCCTCATTTTTGAAAATAGTCTTTTGAACGGTTTACCTTCTTTTCTTGCAGTGGTATTACGACTCGAGGTATCGAGAGGAATGTTAACTCAACCCAGTGTCGGGCTCACTAAGTCTTCTTCAGCCAAGATCTTTTTTAGCGGCATGCCTTTCATTATGCACAGCGAGGAATGAAAAGGTGGAGGCAAATAGAGAGGACTGGAGTGCTTCTCCTACTTGATAAGCTTGCTTTCCTCAGATGTTTACTCGTGTACTGATGTTTTCCTCCTTGGAGAAAGATACCACGTTGACTGCCATACGACCCATCGGTGGGTCGTGCTTAAGTTTTCCTTACTTAGAAATGACCCATCGAGGGGTCATCTGAAAATGTTTCAACAGTCTTTTAAAACAAATGGTATTAATGGACCCAGTTAATGTTTGGTGGTTATAGATTTCCTAACAATTTTTTAATTTAAATTCGAGTTGAAAACTGAACTTTAGTTTAAACCATCCCAGCCAACGTGTTAAGTTTGTCATGTCAACATTTTATTGTATAGTTGACCTTTTTAATTACTATTTTATTCATGAGACGGTATTTAATAAACTTCGATTAGTTGATATATGTTTGATATTTGATGAATATCGCAACTATTCCACTGAGCATCTGTTTTTACCACCTGTGTAGTTTACCTGTCATAAAACAGAGAGCTGTGCAAGTATTTGACCGTAATGTATATAGTTAGGCGTTTTGGGCTATTTAACTGCATGTGTGTGGCAGGTTTTCGATAGTATTGTTTGAATAATTCGCAAAGAGAGTTGTATTACCTTTTTCAGGCTGAAAGTGAAGTAGACTGAATACAGATATTTGTTCATGAGTACTCTCCTCAGGGGGATACAAATATTGTATCTATGTGAATTAGTACTCCCATGGAGAAAATGTGAGGGCCGAAGCAGAGTGTTAGGTAGGCCTTCTTTTTGTTGAAATGAAGTATTTTTGTTGCGTTAAGAACCATCTTTTTCTGTTCCCTGCTGTCCTATTTTCAGCCCCTACTACGTTCTTCTTCAACTTTGATCTCGTTTCATAATTTTCTTTCTCATCTAACTGTTTCTATGCCCTTTCTGCATAGATTCCGCTTTTCCTTAACTCCATACTAAATGGTGCCTTCCTCCTTCCTCTCTTTGGATCGACTTTGTGGCGGATAGGGAGGCTTGAACTAACTAATAATCTAATCTGTTCATGAGTACATCGTTTTCTGTGTTCCCAATGTGCGTCTTTACATGGGTAGGCTAGCTCAGTTGTTTGAAGTCCTTAGCTCTCTATTAGTAGCTACGGTGATTGTGATGGGCTTCCTTTCAGAACTCATATTTCAAAGCTTAGATACTGAACATATAGAGCTTGAAGTTGTGTAGGGAGTTGAGTACGGACGGCAAATATGGTCTGAGCAAAACACAGGGAAGTTGTTGCGTGGCCGTTTTGAACTTCGATTGTGCTGTGCATGCTACTTTTTGTGAGCTTTAAGTTTTACAATCTTATGAATATACCGTACGTGTGAAATGAGTATTCCATTGACGACGTCTGGCGTGAAGCTGGTTTTGGTAATCATTGATTTTATTTCACGTGTAATTGAGAGGATCGCACCATGGCATAGTGTAAAAAGTGAATAAAGTGAACAAAACGCACGTAATTGTTTCTAAAAATAGTGGTTCAATGATGCACCTTGACTTACAACTGCTTATTCTAGTTTGTGTGTATTACCGTTACTCGAAAAGTCTTCGGCATCATCGCGCATGTGCGATACGATGCGCTCGAACAGCTGGGCGACATGTTTGTAGTTGGAGCACCATCTGATCTACCATCTGGTGCACACCCTGTGCTAACCCGCTGCTCGCTGGCATGACATGGTGCTAAATCACATCTTAGTCGTGTGGATCGCGTGGGCTACACCTAAATCGCATTAATCACGCCTTGTTCGCGTAACCTGTAGCTGGGACACACGACTTTTCTCCGATTGTAAAAACTGCGCAAGGCCCTGCGCATCAGCGGCTGCATCTCACGTCGCTGCTGATAGATCTTCTCACGGCATCTGCGAGAGCTCTTTTTTACTGGGAAATGAATGCCGTGTATTTCGCGTCTCACGAAACCGTGGATTTGGTCGCTAGTCCAAGAATTTATGCTACCTTTCCGTAAAATGCAAGGTCGTATTGGCTGAGAAATTGACGTCCATGTGCTTCGGATTAAACGCGTCACTCCACTGCGTGAAGTCATGTCTGCTTCCAAGTGCGTACTTTTTAGCTGGTCAATTGGGCTCGGTAGCATCCTGCGGAATTGTGCAACTGATGTTTGGTTCAACACACGGCCTCGGCACAGTACCACAGCACACGGCGGCTAGGCTGACTTCCGTATCACATGCCCCCGTCGGGTCCCAACAAGTGGTGCTCTGGCGATGTGTCCGGTCGGTCGGGCCCCTTTAAGACGGCCAGACTGACGGTTCTTGCTGCTGCTTGTTTCTGCTCGCTCGGACCGACGTCCTCGCTCTTTAACACAGGAGCGCAATCCAAATTTTATGGTGTAAGCTATGTCACAATCCAAATTTATGGTGTAAGCTTTGTGTTCAGACATGACTGCATTGTAGCTTGACGTTACTTTTGAATTTGTGACTTGTTTGCGGGTTTGAATCCCCTCCCCCCTGAGCATTTGGGTACCCTTCTTTCGCTGCTCTTTTTCGACGGCGTTGACGTTTCAGGATGTTGAATTGACTTGAGTTTTCCTAGTTCTGCCCCTCAGTGGAGGACAATTATTGTATGTATGGGAATTAGCACTCCCTCGGGGAAAATGTGAGGTCCTGAGCTGAGAGTTAGGTATGCCTTTTTATGGTGAAATAAAAGGTTTTTTGTTTTGTTAAAGGTCATCTTTTTACCAGTTTACTGCTGTCCTGTCTTTCAGCACCTCTGACTTTCTTCTTCAACTTATAATTTATTTTCCAACCTCCCTTCTCAACGTGCTGTTTCTATGCGCGGAGGATCCTGTGGAACGCATCTTGTGCATAGATTCCGCTTTTCCTTATCCTCATAATAAATGGTGCCTCCATCCTTCTTCTCTTTGAACATCTTTGTTGTGGTAAGGGGGGCTGAAACTTACAAGCAATCAATTTCCTCATTGTCAAATATTCCCGGTAAAAATGCACAAACAAAGCCTTAATTGATAATTTTGTTCAGAGAAAGCAGTGTTGTGCGTCAAGACGGAAACTTCTGTAGACAGGTTTTCGTCGGGTTCAGCTTTCAGGGCAGGCACAAAGCGGCATATCGGAAGCTGCTTTACATCGGGTCATTGAGCGCGCGTGCCCTTCGATCGTGTTTAGCAGGCCTATTCTACATTATTTACGGTTTACATCAAAACACCCCAGAAATTAACATTATAATTATATAGGACGTTTCGCCACACCTCGGAAGATACTTCATAAGTATTATTCCGAATTCTTTCATTTTTGGTTTAATTTTTTGTGGAGAGGCTTTTAACGCCAACGATTTTTTTATTCACCCGACTTTGCCCTTAATTTTGTCTTTAGAAGCGATGAGTAGAATATGTGGAGCTATCGAAATTTTTAATTCGCATCATTGAGGTTGATGTTAATTTAAGTAATTCCTTTTATTCGTAGATAAACGGCGAGATCTTTTGATGCATAAATGTATAATGAGGAATTTAATCGAAGAAATTGTGCATAATCTCATCATAGTCGACCATTTGTGCCTGGTTTTATTAAGTTTGTTGCAAATTTTTTTTTCTGTTTTCTAGGTTTGAGTTATTACTCATTTTAGTGCCTAGCACCGTTTTTTTGCGGATTGATAGTGTGATGGTAGAGTATAGAATTAACATCATCGCCACTAAACCGAGTTTATTAATCATTTTAGTGCCTAGCGCCGTTTATTTGCGTACAATTAGTGCGGTGGTGTAGAGTATCAGCACCACAAAACCGAGTTGTGTAGAGCCCTTGTTGGTTGCCCTATCTTGGCCATCACCGCTACTAGCATGCGCGGAATGCGAAGTGAACATCATTCGTGATAGCTTCTTAGCCACATGATCTGAGCGTATAGCTCATGGCGAAGGCCTGGGAAAGCCTGTGTTATCGAACGCTCTCTCGCCCAGGCCAGCCATCTGTTGTGAGGTGACGTTCTGCAAACTAGGCAAGACGGTTTGTTGAACTGCCCTCCCTCCTCCTTGGTGCTCTAATTCATGACTGTCTCAAGGATCTCCGTCACATAATTGCTTAATTAATGAACGGTTTTGTCTGCTGCTTCGTTGTTTGGGCCGTTACTCATGGAGAAAGTTACAGGGGTGCTGCTATAGCGTGAGAGCTACTACAATATTGCAAGAGATCTACCTCTAGCTTCTACTATAGCGTGAGGTCTACCACACAATTGCAAGAGATCTACCTCTAACTTCTACTACAGCGTGAGGTCTACCACACTATAGCAAGAGATCCACCTCTAACTTCTACTATAGCGTGAGGTTAGGTTGCATAGGATATTGCTTATTTCCATACATTTAATTTAATGATACACACTTAGTTTGTACATCTCAAACTACACCTGGGTTGGCGACGTATGGCGGGAGACCTCGCGCTATAGTAGCACCGTTGCAGGCGCTATGTGAGAACGTTCGTTTTTCATCACGAACTTAGCTCTTCCTAAATTATATTATCTGGAATTATTTTTATCAAAATTTATCCGCTTAAGAAAAAGTTGCGACTTGTGCAATAAATTGGACTTGTCTACGTGAGATAATTGGTACCATGCTCGTCGTTGTTTTTATTTTGGGCTACCCTTTTTTACAGCGTCTAAAGAAATTGGACGCCGTTGATTAATGGGTTTGTATCGTCGTTCTTTGTTCTTTTTTTTCGTTGGATGTATTTTCCTTGAAGACGTGATGCCTTATGACGTTGCTTCTCGAATTGTTTGTTGCGAAATACGTTTCTTTAGCAACAGTATTCTAATCAGTAGCTTTGCGCTGCAGTAAAATTTTTCATGTATTTTTCATGGAATTTTTCATCTAGTTGTCACGTTAACCCAGAGCACAGTGTAGACAATTTTGACTGCCTTTAGTGATGTTCTTGTTGACCTAATGGTTTACTTATCTGGAGGTTTTATTGTCTTGTTCGTTATGAATATTGGTAAGGGAGGGTAAAACTTTCTTATAATCTATAATCTTCGTGAGTTATTCGGTATCGTTTTCCGCGGGTAAAATACTGCATCACTACGAGCCTGAGATTTTCATTAATGAAGTGCTATAATGATGCAATAATTTGAAAAATAAAACAAATCAGTTGTCTTTAGTGAACGTTTTCTAATCCTAAAGTAAAGGAAAATGTAAAACCTGTACCTGTTTTCTATTTTCATCGCCAAAACTGAATTATATATTTAATCATCTATTTTCTTTTTAATCGAATGCCATTTTGGGCAATAGGTTAGACATTTTGTTGCTGAATACGACGGCCAGCCTTTAAGAGAAGTGAGGTAATGTAATGGGGATTTTTTTTAGCAGGGGCGAAGACTTATGGCTCATCGCTGTTTATGTAGGATATCCGAATTATGGAGAGAGGCAAGTTGCCAACGTCGACATTGTATGTATTTCTGGTGCCGCTCTAATTCATTTTAGTGCCTAGCATTTTTTTTCGTAAAGTTAGTGTGGTAGTGGGGAGTATAGAACATCAAGTATATAAGTGTTCAATGTTCACAAGAAGTCTCGAATGCTACTCTTACTTTAAAGACAAATAAAGGACCATCGAGTGTCGAGTGGGCGGGACTAATCGTTAGTAGGAATATTTTTCCGTGTTGTCGAGTATGGAGCTTATGATAAGCACTAACACACTCTTTCTTGCCTGGACAATACACACTACCGTTTTTCTGCAGTTTTTCATAAATTTAGGCTTTTTTGTGTGTACCCACTATCTATAGCGACGACGTGTGACCTATAAACACTCATTTAGGAACATTGAATTTATCCTAAACATATTTCGTAAAAATTATTCTGAAAGTAACGAACTACTTCAACATTTAACGGTATGGGTCCCAATGTTCCTTATCTTGCCCTTATTACATAAAAAGGCATTCGAAATACCAAGGGTTTGATTCAAGCCCAAACTTCAATACTAAATGAGATTTCAATGTTAAATATTGTATTTTCCAACTATTTTGAGAGACTAAAAAAATGTTGCGTACATATGCTGCAAAATGACTCGGATCGGCGAGTTTTTGTGTTATAACGCTGTACTTGCGACTAGTTTTTTTGTGTCGCGCCGAAAAAGCAGCAATCTTAAATATTGATCAAACATAAGCCTGTGCATCCTAACCAGTGAAACTCAAGAATTAATTTGATATCTGTCAACATTATTAGAGTTGTGGTCCAAGTAAGTCACGAAGCTTGAATAGGGCCCATCGAGAGCGAAATCGATTCTGTAGTGAAACATCTAAAATTATTAGGTTCATTTACGTTTGTAACTTTTTAGAATTAGTTCAGGAAATATCTATATTGATTACTCCGTCATTGCAATCCGGTTGTAGGAATGTTTCTTGCGTAAAGTGTTGTGAGAGAGTGAAGTAAACAGGAGAGTTCCCCTCTAACATCTTCTGCTGGTCTTATCCGTTTGCTGTGATCACCAGGTATCTGTGTTGTGATGAAAAAACCTGGTGTACCGACTTAACACGTTGCACGACTCATCGATGGGTTGTGCTCAAGTTCTTCATGTTGCGAAACGACTCATCGAAGGGTCGTTTTGAAATGTAAACCATCTATTAAAATAAACGGTATTCAATGAACCCAGTTAATGTTCGGTATTTAAAAAATTTCTTCCAACTGTTTACATTAAATTTGAGTTTAATACTGAACTTCCGTTTAACCCAGCATTTGTTGCTGCGGGTAGGGAGGCTAAAACTAACAACTAATCTAATCAGTTTAACCCATCGCAGTCAACGTGCTCATCTCATCGCACCAGGAGGACTGCATTAGCATGAAATTATTGTCTTTTATGTTTTCCCTTTATCGAGGTGTTGCTGGTGGTACCACAAAAGCAGCAGGAGGGACAGCACAGTGTGTGGGCGAAAACTTATACGCAAGTCATGTTGGAACACGAGCACAAGTGTGGAACCAATGCGTGTTCTGGCCATCGGGTCAGGGGTTTGAAAATCCCCGTTTCCTGGTCATGGTTTTTATTTTTTTCTGAAAGTAAGTTGCCTATTAGGAAAATTTTGGCATTTAGAGGTTTGGCTAATCTAGGAAAACTCGCACTGAATTTGGCATTCAGAGTAACACGGAAGAATTTGAAACTAAAGACCTCGAGAAAAGTCGTAACCTGAAGTGATGTAGTTCGTGCTCCACCATCGTATGACAGCCCTGATATTGCTGAATTTTGCTTCTTTGGTTTGTGCTGAAATTTTGCTTTTTTAATTTCTTTTGAAATTTTGCTTCTTTACTTTGTGCTGAAATTTTAATTCTTTCCTTTTAGCTGAAATTTTACTTCACTCGTGAGTGCCCCCGGCCCCCGCAGGAAGTTCAAGGGCTAGAGGAAAAATTTGATGCGCTTCAAATTTTGATGTGGAATCTCTTGATGAATTGATGAGTTGAAGAGTTGAAATCTGAACCGCGAAGTGTTCCAGCATACATCAACACAATCGTAAGTCTTACTTCCGATTCTACTTCATAGATCAATGAATTTTGAAACTGAAGTTTAATACTGTAGTTTTGGCGATATTTTATGTTGACGCGCCCCCTCTGGCGTCGTATGATATCCAGTAGGTGTATGTTGGTTAACACGTTGCTTGCGACGAAATGACCCACCGGTGGGTCGTTTTAAAAATTCTAGTCTTTTTCAAATTAATGGTATTTAATGGACCCAGTTGTTTGGTTTTATGAATTTGCTAATCACTTTTGACTTTAAATTTGAGTGGAATATTGAACTTGAGTAACCCACCGCAGTCAATGAGCTGAGTTTGTCTGTCCACTGCTATGGGGATGGCACCTCTGGGAAAGATACTGTAAGGTTACCTCAAACACAGTTCAACCTTCTTTGCTTCTCGTGTAAAAATTGGTTTAGTTGAATTATGGATTCCATTTTGTCATTGAAAGATTAGATTGACAAACTGAATTTATCTGTTTTGGTCAGACATGTAATTTCTCTTTTTAATGTAGAGCTATTTGTTGAGATGTTTTTCTGTGCAGAAAAGTTAATTCTCTTTCTTTGTAGAGCCATATTTCGGTAGAACGTTGTTTCTGTATTATATAGACAAAAAAAATGGATAATATATGTGTAGTTATGTTTGGAGAAAACTATGACTTACAGCAAGTATAAAGGTTTATCTTAGCGAGATTGTTATAGTCTCCCCTAGTTCTGCATCGATTTATCGTTTTCTTCTTTCACGAAAAATCAACGATGAAAACTAGCGGCATGGAAGGCACACTGCTCTAAAGGTTCTTGCTCTGACCTGGCAAGATCTTCCGCAACCAAATTTGTTACTCTTTTCGTTTACCGACGCAATTTTTAATTCATTTTAATTCACTGTATCACCTTTCGTTTAAAAGCAACCAAAAGATCCCACAAAGTGTGATTATAATGTTATTAACGTGTCGAAGGACTGCAGGCGCTCTAGCTCACATTTAATTAACCAAATTGTTGAATCGTGCATGAATTTTATACAAAAAACTAATTTTTGATGGTGCACTAAAACTAAGTGCACCATCAAATTCTAAAGTGGAGTATAAATACCAGCCGTGGAATTGAATATTCGCCTACCATTGATGTGCCGTCCTTTGCTGCTGATGGTGAGATATGAGGTGAAATTCGCCAGATTTGCATCAGGGCTGCTGTATAAAACGTGCGACTTGCGTATGTAATTTACAGATTTTTTGCAGTCGCTTCTCAACGTTGCTGGTTTCTAAATAGGGTGTTCGCGTATACTGTACGTATCCACAAGTAGTAATATGTGTTTCTGCTACCCCGTGCAACAGTGTAATCCCGAGCTATTTCTGTGCATTTATCCCTTCAATAGAACGTCTCCGCTGATTTCAAGTAGCAGTGATACGTGTTTGTGATATTCCGTGCAAAAGTGTAATTCTGAGCTATCTCTGTACTTTTATGTCTTCAAAACAGCGTATCCACTGATTCCGAGTAGCAGTGATATGTGTCTGTGATACTCCGTACAACTGTGTAATTCCGAGCTATCTCTGTACTTTTTATCCATTCAGAATGCAGCAAGTAAAAACATCTGTGTATTTTCGTTACAATCTACTGTACGGCATCATAAGTAGATAATATTATTGGTGTTAAATATCTGGACAAATTTTTCGTTTACAAATTTTTCGTTTATTCTCCGTATTACTCTTTTCGGTAGTTGTTCGAACTCGTCACACATGTCATTAATCTTCCGATGAACGCAAAGCTTTCGCCTTTGATCATTAGTTGTTTAGGAGTTGTCATCAGGTACCGCTCCTCTGGATCGAAGTGCGTTATTCACTCGATAAATATTGAAGGCCATTTTGGGCGCTAATTTAGCGCTCCCAGGAAGTAAATGCGAGGTCTCGAGCTAAACGTTAGGTAGGCCTTTATTCTGTTGAAATTGAACAATTTTTGTTTCATTAAGGACTATCTTTTCTCGATTCAAGGCTGTCCTGTTTTTCAGCACCTACTACTTTTTCGCCAACTTTTATCTCGTTTCACAACCTTCTTTTTCAACTTACTGTTTCTATGCACCTCGTGTATGGATTCTGCGTTTTCTTAAGTCCATATTAAATGGTACCTTTCTGCTTCCTCTCTTTGAAGCCCCTTTGTTGCGGTTAGGAAGGTTTAAACCAACATTTAATCTAATCTAATCCTCCTTCCTCTCTTTGGAACGCCTTTGTGGCTGAAATGGAGGCGTGGGCTAACTTCTAATCCAATCTAATCCTCCTTCCTCATTTTGGAACGCTATTGTTGAGGTTACGTAGGCTGGAACTGACACCTAATCTACTATGTTGGGGAAGTTACGTTGCTGCCGTGTCTAAGGATTGTGCGTAGGGGACTCTCTCGTATTCTGACCTCATCAATTTACAGTGCAAGGGTCTGATTTTTAGCCAGTCTACCTCGTCGTTGCGACACAGCCGGAAGCGTATTTCTACGACAACTTGGTTACGCTACGTGTTGAAAAGCGTCCACGTAAAGGCAACCCTGCGCTGCTGCAGCGTAGTCAAATCTACGGTGGTCCTTAACCTGGATTCGATGAGTCAAACCCCAGGGTTCGGCATGGTACAGTTTGTACACTAATACAGTATATAGTTATATAGTGAATTTGGAGAAAAAAACACATTTTATTTTTCCAACTACGAAGGGTTCGAACTTGTGGGGTTCAGTACCTCCAACAAGGCAAGGTTAAGAACCACTGGCTCAGAGGAACGTACGCGGCTAGCTTCACCTCCACGACCACGTAAATTGCCTGAAAATGAGACCCCAAAAGCCAGCAGCACGGCTCATTTAGCGCGCGTCGTGCCCTATTGCGATAGTTTGTCTTCACTGTTTCTTCTCTTTTATTTCGATGCGGAATGATAACCTTCATTGAGCGGGGCTTCCTCAGTAGCGAGATGGCGTGTCTCGTCTCTTCTGCAACGAGTGATATTTCTGAAACAATATACTTTAGCTTGAAAATTTTTTTACAGCTATATAATATCGTTTCAAAATGTTATGTTTCGAAATATTGTTTCAATAATTTTTAAGCAATGTCCCCTCAGGGGGGATACAACTATTGTATCTATGGGAATTAGCGCTCCCAGGAGGAAAATGTGAGGGCCCGAGCTGAGAGTTAGGTAGGCCTTCATTTTGTTGAAATGAAATATTTTTGTTATGTTAAGGCCCATCTTTTTTTCTATTCGCTGCTGTCCTGTTTTTCGGCACCTATGACTTTCTTCTTCACTTTTTATCTTGTTTCATGAACTTCTTTCTCGACTTACTGTTTCTATGCCCCTTCTGCATAGATTCCTCATTCTCTTATCTCCATACTAAATGGTGCGTTCCTCCTTCCTCTCTTCGATACGTTTTTTTTGTGGCGGTTAGGGAGGCTTAAACTAACTTGTAATCTAATCTTTTCAAGCAATGTAGTTTCGAGCTCGCACCTGCATTTTCCCTTCGCCGTAGAGGATGCTTAGGCTTCGCTCAGTGGCACAAAAACTTGGCTGTTTTGTGCCTTGTTGTCTGACGTAGCCTTCTCATGCTAAGCCGGGTCGGCAAACTTTTTTACCCGTTGACCCCTTCATAGGATATTTGTATTTAATTTACATCGACCCCCTCCGTGCACACACACATACAAATAAGTGAAAAGAGTATTAAACTATTATTGACTTTTTGATAACCATAAATAAAGAGAAATGTTATAAAATGTCAACCCCCAGGGGTCGATATCGACCACTTTGCCGACCCCTGCAGCTAAGGCGATCCTTATAGCGTTGACGCTGCGCATGGCAAGAGGGTGACGTGGCTTTAATAATTCTATTCTCGGATGAGTCCAATCAAGTAATAAGAAACATTTCTCATGTATGGCAGTGATTGGGTATACCGCTGTGCAGAACATTCACAAATTTTCTCCTCGGTTTGCTAGTTTGGAACATGACCTTTTGTTGTCAGATTGTGATTGTCCTTCATTTCGATATGCTGTCATATTTGAACTATGGTAATATTTTTAGGTTTGGGTAAAATTTAATTGGGTGCTGAGTGACTTTTGTATTCCTTTGTAAAATATGCTCGCTATCTAGCAGCACATTGTGCTTGCGGCTTCAATTTGGCCATCTACATCATAATTATGATTTAAGTTTATAATTTGATTACATTTTAAGTTATTAAGAGAGAAAGAGATTAACACGTTCACCGCGTTTCCGCGGTCGTTAACGGTTGGTTTGGTTAGGTTTTAAGTAGCAGAAGTGGAAAATCGACTTTACTGCTCGAATACATTTTTATCTTTCTTAAGAAATATGAAAATGCAATTGCACGACAACATTTCACCTCGTATGATGACAGCTATCTTTAAAAAGCATATAAAACTGATGTAATGACATTCATTTAGACCGGTACGTGAAGGAGTAATTTACCAACTGGTAGACATGTGGCCCAATACGCGGGGAACGTGTTAAAGTTATCACGGCGTATAAACAACGCTGTAGAAAAGTAACGTGGCTAATCGATATATACAGTTCGTTGTGCCTTGATTAAATTTTCACAAAATTAAAATCTATCTTTTCAGGAAAGTACTCCAAGTTATCTGTTCGTTTTTGTTGTTTTAGGGAATGTATGCCTGGCAGAATTTCTCCAATTCCGTCGCGAAGTTTGTCCGAGTTGACGCTCTTGACCCAAAAGAAGTTCAGGACGTGACAGACGTGGCGCGGCTCCGTGTTGTAAAGGAGGCGGCCAGCTTCTCTGCCTTCCTTGTCTTGTTCTTCGTGTTTTCCTCTGAATCGAAGAGGCTTGGAAAATTTTAAGCTCTTCCTGAGATGTTTGAGGTTGGGCTTTGGCGTCAGGTTCTCTACCTTGTTTAGCTCTGCATATATATTTTTTCTGAATTGAAGAGGGTTCTTTATTTCTTGCCGTGAATCACTCTTTGATTCAGATTTTGGAGCTTTTAAAGTTCTAAAAATTTTTCATCTTAGGATTCAGCACCGGGGTGCTGTCCTCGACTTTGCTCCTTGAATTTTCCACTGAATCGAAAAGGCTGGGAAATTTTCAAGTTATTTCAAAAGGTTTGATGTTAGGTTCTCTTCCTTATCTTGCTCTTCTGGTATTTTTTTAATTGCAGAGGCATGTAAATCTGCATAAAACCAAATGCCCACAAAATTTTCTGTTTGATTTTCATGAAATTTTTAAAATTTATTCGTGGACTTTTATGAGCATTATTTCTTATATTCTGTGAACTATCGTGGTTTTTATTTTATCTTTCTGGTTTTGTTGATGTTCAAGGTTTTTGTATCTACTTCTTATGTCTCGTCAAGGGGGGGAGGGGGGCAAATATTTTATCTATGAGAATTAGCACTCCCAGGGGGAATATGCGAGGTCTCAAGCTATAGGTTAGGCAGGCTTTCCTTTTGTAGAAACAGAAGAGGTTCTTTGTTTTGTTACGAACCATCTTTTTTCGGTTCACTGCTGTCCTGTTAGATGTTATCCGAAACACAAGTACAGCTGAACTAAAATTGATTGCCAACCATTTTAAGAATTATGAAAATCAAAGTAAAGCTAGTCAACGATTGTTCATATGGAACTAAGATGAGATGAATTGTTTAGATAGCTCATGTTGCTCGCCGAGGTTGACTAACTACTGCAATGCTGTCGCCACCAAACCGCTGCTTACTAACTCGACAAATGGCCATGACCTTCGTTGACAATAATTTAGTCGCTCAGTCCTGCCTTATCACGGAGGGAGGTAATCTTAACACGTTCACCGTGTTTCCGCGGCTGTAAACGACTGGTTTGGTTAGGGTATAAGGAGCAAAATAGGGGAATCGACTTTAATGCTCGAATGCGTTTTCATCATTCTAAGAAATTTAAAAATTACAATTACTCGATACATTTCACTTGAAATGATAACAGTTATTGCTTGAAGAGGTCGCGAAACATGAAATGTTTCATGAAATGGCAATTTACCAACTTGTACACATATGACCCAACACACGGAGAACGTGTTGATCTGTGCGTGTCGAGTGGGCTGCTCTGATGAGATCAAATCTGTACCAATAGAAAATTGGTGATCTAGCGCTGTGATTACCTTGTGCTGTGTTTTTTTGTTTCTCAATTTGAAGCGTATTTGCTAAGAAATAATAGGATTCCTTGTAATTTTTTCCATGCTGCTTAGGTAATTGAAAGCCTTAGTCTGAATTTGATAATGGAAAACAGGAAAAACAATTTATCTTTGAGTATAAGTGTGGACAATTGTCTTGGGCGAGTACTAATCATGAGGTGGGATTCTCACGCGCATAATTGTTTTCTCGTCCTTGAATTAGATCATCGTGGTCGATTCGCTACCTGCATCTCTGGGTGTGATGCCGTCATCACAATTTGTCAAAGGTTAAAGCCTGCTCACTAATGACCAGAGCTCGGGAACTCTTTCAGAATCACCTCAGTTAATAGCATTAGCCACAGTTTAGCATCAATTTGATGGTATTATATTTAATTAGTTATTAGCTTCCCAATGCCGACTTAATCCTTTTATTTAAAGTTGGCTTTGCCGCTTGCGCATCGTAAAATTCATGAAAAAAGTTTAATTACCGAAGTGATTTTCATAGACTTAAAAATAGTATCAGGATTTGCTTCATTGCAGAGCAGGATCGGTGACGTTAAAGATTAGGATTTGGTATATTGAAGATCAGGATTTGTTACATTGACGATCAGGATTTGTAACATTTTGTTACATTGCTGATCAGGGTTTGTTTAATTGAAAATCAGGATTTGTTTCATTTTAAATCTGGAATTGTTACATTGAAAATCTGGAATTGTTGCATTGAAAATCTGGAATTGTTACATTGAAAATCTGGAATTGTTGCATTGAAAATCTGGAATTGTTGCATTGAAAATCTGGAATTGTTGCACTGAAAATCTGGAATTGTTGCATTGAAAATCTGGAATTGTTGCATTGAAAATCTGGAATTGTTGCATTGAAAATCTGGAATTGTTGCATTGAAAATCTGGAATTGTTGCATTGAAAATCTGGAATTGTTGCATT
>JACJUY010000144.1:278605-313093 GCA_014220935.1 Platorchestia sp. MABIK
CTTTCTGCATGGATTCCGCGTTCCCTTAACTCCATACTAAATGGTGCCTTCTTCCTTCCTCTCTTTGGATCGCCTTTGTTGCGGATAGGGAGGCTTAAACTAACTAATAATCTAATCTAATAATCTACATTGAAAATCTGGAATTGCTACATGGAAAATGAGGAGCTATTCCATTGGAATTGAGGAGCTGTTAGTGTTTTGTTTCGCTTTGAAGGTCGTGAGATCGCATAAAATCCAGGACTTAGTTGCGAGTTGTGCGTAGGCTTCTTGAAAAACTGTGAGGCTGTGAGCTCATTACACGTTTCTGTGTTTTGCTCAAATTTCAAATTGCCTACCAAGTTCAAACCGAATTAAGTGTGGAAACTGCCGAATACTTCCTCGCAGTCTTACTGGGCTCGAAATCAACGGCGGAAAAGTTTTGCTCGATGTTAGGAAGATGCTTATTTGCACTGCTCCTCCTAACTTTTTCGGGAGTTTTGTATTATGGAATTGTTTCCTGAGTTAACGTGAAATCTGCCAGACATTCTGGTATTCCGGAGCTTTTTGCTTGGGACATTCTTTGCATGTTGAGCTTCTTCTACAAGTTATTCTTCATGAGTTCCCCCTGGAGGTTGTGCTTAAAGGGATTACCCTTCAGCGCATCTTGGGGGCACAATCGCTCTTTGGGGACTTGAAGAATACCTACGCGTTGCTTGCGATACGACCCATCGAGGGGTCGTTTTGAAAAATTTGTAACACGCTTTCAAAATTAATGGTATAAAATGGATCCAGTTCATGTTGGGCATTTATTAAATTGCTTAAAACTTATGACTTTAAATAAAAGTTGAGAATGTTGAATTTCAGTTTAACCCACTGCAGTCAACGTGTTGAGGTACGCTCAGATAGGTGTGCTGGTAGTGTCTGTCCTCGTCAGTGTCTGTCCTCGTCAGTGTCTGTCCTCGTCAGTGTCTGTCCTCGTCAGTGTCTGTCCTCGTCAGTGTCTGTCCTCGTCAGTGTCTGTCCTCGTCAGTGTCTGTCCTCGTCAGTGTCTGTTCTCGTCAGTGTAATCTAAAGAAGTAGCGCTCCTCTGTCTCTGTCCACAGAATTAGCGACAGTTGTTGCGGGAATCTGTTGTGGGTTTAGGTTCACATTTTAGTAACCTCAATTTTCACTTTGTATTTCTCTGTCACTCTCGTGGGGAAAGCTGAACCGCTACCGACCTCATGCAAAAATGTCTTTTTATTCTTAATTCTTATTCGTCTTTTTTTCATTGGGATGCTCACGTCCTCTTATGCTTGCTTAGCGAGCTGTGGATTGGCCTATATTATTATTGCCTTTAGGACATCTATCTTTCGTGCTCACGGGGCTTCCTTTAATTTTCATTCCTTCGTAATCTCATTTGTTTTTTTCCTCCTTTTCCTTCTTAACTTGCTGCTTCTTTGCGCAAGACACTTTGTGTGGAAATAATATTTGCGGAAAAATTTCCCTTTTATCTCCAGTCCATACTAATGGTACCATCATTTTCGCTCAAATGCGATCGCTTTTACTGTCAGAGTTTTGAAATAACTTGGTATGATAATGATGTTGAAATAAATGACTCTACAGTCGAAAACAAATAATGATAAAACTCGTCGACAGCATAAAACAACTGTTATGAAACCAATTCCTTGAAAATAACCGATACCTTACTTTGATCGACAAAGACCGGATCATTGGCTGGGGCGAATTCTAGGAAGAATAATTACGTCTAGGTTTACTCAGTTCTGATTTCGTTTGTTTGGAGGTGCCGAGTAAGTGGGGTCCAGATATCTCTCTCTCTCTTTTGCTCTGATGTTTTGCAATGGAAATTTAGTTAAAGTATACACAGCAAATGACCTGTCTTTTCTGGACATGCACTGCGGCTTTTGACTTAACATCTCTTCATCCAAGTTCGTTTTCTTGTATTTCTTTTTCATGTTGTGCCAGAAAGCTGTTATTTCTCCCCAGTGGCCTCCTTCATTTGATGTTCATTAATGTGTCTGGCCTGGACGAAGAAGATGTTATTTCAATGATGAATCATCCTCATAATGTGCGGCAAAATGCTATTCTTTCCATTGTTGTTCGCACGGCTAAAGCTGGGCTGGTAACGCTTGCGGTATTTCAGTTTAATGACAGGCGAATGACTGAAGCCGCACCGAGTAAAATTGGCTTTACGTATTGCATGTCTTCTTCGTAGTTAATTGCAATTGAGGTAATTGCTAATTAATTAACTTCTGGTAGAGCATTGCACTAATGTAGTCGAAGTGCATCAACTTCTGGTGCTACGTGAAATGATTGAAATGCATTATTTTCATTACACTGTTCCCCGTGTTAATATTTAGGGAAAGTAAGTTGTTAGCGAAAGGCATTGTTAAACAGAAAGGCGGACCCCTCAGAGGGGTACAATTAACTATTGTATCTATGGGAATTAGCGCTCCCAGGAGGAAAATGTGAGGTCTTGAGCTAAGAGTTACGTAGGCCTTATTTTTGTTTAAATGACATGTTTTTTGTTCTGTTAAAGTCCATCTTTTTTCGGTTCACTGCTGTCCTGTTTTTCAGCATCTCTGACTTTCTTCTTCAACTTTTATCTTGTTGCATAATGTTCCTTCTTTTCTCACTGTTTCTATGCGCACGGGATCCTCTGCGGGAACAGCCTTTGTGCATAGATTCTACGTTTCCTTAACTTCATACTAAATGGTGTCTTCATCCTTCCTCCCTTTGAACATCGTTGTTGTGGTTAAGGGAGGCTAGAACTAGTTTAAAATCAATCAATCAACGAAAAGGCGGGTGATGCTTTTACATACCTTAGAACTGTGATGTGTTCGTTGCTAAGGTACGACATACAAGCAGCGTTAGCGTCCTTCGTTTTTAAAAGATTTTATTCTTAAAAACAATGCTTCGTTTCAGACTAATTATTTTTCGTGCAGAGGTAATTTGTTTAAAATTGTTCACACTGGTGCTTCTTTTTTCAAGTATTGGTTTTGCAGATAGTTGAAAACTGTCGAATGTATTTTTTTTGTTTCTTGTAGGTTTAATTTTTTCCTACATACAATAATTTGAGACACTCGGGCTAATTATTTGTTTGTACAGATGAGGGAAACTCCTTATATTATCCCTGTATTATCCCTGAGTATTAGTGCTAAAATATCTTCATTAACCGCTACAACTGGCCGTAAAATATCGATTATGGCAGTCAAATCTTTGAGAGTCCCTCCGAGTGCTGCAACGACAGCACTATATGGTCCATTCCTGGCGTACACGAATCGTTATGTCATTCGTAAAAAAAATCCATGCAGAATCGTATTACGGAAGCTCAAATTTACTTAGTGAAGTGGCGCCATTGTTTCAACGCTGAAGTCTTGCCGACTAAATATTTGCGTAATCCGGAGAGCGCTTCGCTCGTCCTCAAAACTTAGAATTTGCGCGAAGTTTGGACTACTTATACATTGTGTGTACCTTGCGCTAGTGCATGACTTCCTTAACAAAAGGTTCCCGTGAGAGGTCGGCCGTTTAATTAGGAATTAATGAAGCGAATATTGTGCGTCTATCGCCGGAGAATTGTTCTCCGCGCCCGCGTGTAATTCTGTGTAGAATTCCTCATTCGGTTTCGTTGCTTTGTGTGTACTCTGCTATTTTTGAACATTAGCACCGGTGATAATTGTTGGTTCTGCTTGAGGGAACCAGAAACTTGGGCCTTATCGCCCGAGCGGGTGGGGTATGATTTGAAATCTTCTGCTTTCCAGTCGCGAGTTAAGAGAAGAACTCGAGCTAAAATAAACTATTTCTCTGAAGATAAATGTGTTCGAGAAGTTGAAGCGTTTTTTTATCTTATGTGGATGTTAGCCTCAAGTGAGGCTTCCAGAAAGTTTGGCCAACCTGCGAACTAGCTGAAAAGTCTTTGGTTTTCTTAGCTTTTTTCAGGATTCGATGACTTGAATTTCATGTGCAATTTTGCTGGTTTCTACTTCTGCTTGTTTTCTGTTTTCGTTTTGTAACTTTGAAATAAATGATACGTTAGTTTATAACAATGTATTACTAATATATCGGATTGCTATTTTGACAAGTTGCGGTTTAAATGTCTGTTTGAAGTATGAGTGTTTGAATTATGAGTGGTATTTCCATTAACCATGTAATTTTGTTTATTACAGGTAAGTGGAGCACTTCAACGGAATGTCTTCCTTTCAAAGTGTTGCGGTTCGCTGCGAGTTACGCTGTACTGTAAGTAATGTGGGCGGAATTTTATTTTCATCATTGTTATCTTGAGTTCACTTATTTAACCCATTTCAAACAAAATTTTTATACTCCTGTTTTCAATATTACAACCAAGATTGACGCAGGCATCGGGTTTTCACCAACACCAGAATGGGGACGGAACTGCCATCCAGCAAAAAGCTTTAAAAATTACATTAAGGCCCAAATTCAACGAGAAAAATTATCATTATTATTTTTAGTGAGTGTGCTAAATATGGCACGTGGGGCTGTTACGGGTTAACTTGGCTGATATTTGTTATGACGGCTGAAATGTTCTGAGCTTCTGCGTGGTAACCTTGCTTAATGGTATTGTTGTGATCTATTTATTCTTTTAGTAGCAAACGTTTCGGAATCTCTGATTCCATCATCAGTGCTGTAAAACCAAGCACAAAATACAACAAATTGCGGAAAAACTATAAGAAACTAATTTCACTATACCTACATCGATAAATAGCCGTGCCTAACCATTGAAAACTAAAAATGTTTTTCCTTAAATATGACATTAGTTTCTGATAGTTTTTCCTCAATTTGTTCATTTTCGTTTTTTGTTCTTTGTTTTATAGCACTGATGATGGAATCAGAGATTCCGAAACGTTTGCACGCTTGCTATTAACAAAATGTTTCCTTTTACTTTGGTTCTCCTTTTCATTTTACGCATAAGAGTTCCAAATTTGCCCTTTTAGATCTATTTATTTTATTTTATCGTATCGTTGCGGCATCACACGTCATTTTCCGAGGTCGGATGAAACTTTTTTTTCCGTCATAATATTATTTCTGTTCATCGCAGTGTTCAAAATGATTTCTTCTATCTTTTAACGTTAGTCTATCCAGTTCATTCTTTTCTCTGAACTTTAACTGTACTGTACGATGAATATATGTAGAGAAGAGTACAATTTTTTCTCATTACCACTTTTGGTATTACCAGCATTCGTAGCCCGCCAATACAGACAAAGTACATTGAGTCAATAAATTACAGGATTCATGTTCCCCTGCCAAACACTTACCGTTTTATGAGATCGAAAATGGTATTGCTTCGTTTCGCCTACTGGTGAAAATCACTGAAAAGCCCTTCATACGATTTTGGTGTGAGCTCGGTCATACATCCGTATGCAAGTACGGCCGAGATTACACGCAGCGAAAGGCGCAATAATGGCGTGATGCATGATCTTGGATCCATAACTCTTATTGATAGCTCTGGCTTCCTCTCGCCCGTGTCTCAGGCCTTCACTGGCGTAGCAAATCTGTTCTCGCCTGCACCAAGGAGGCTCGGGATCCCATGCACGGTGCGAGCTCGATGGGTGCTTAACCCTTAAACGCCTCAGAGGACTATACGGTCCTCTTTCGAATGTAGCTTTAACATGTTGTTAATTATAGATTGTATTTATTTGATTATGCAATAATACATTGTGTAATTATAAATGCATCGTAAAATAAACTGTATTTAGAGTCAAATTTGTTCCCTAATATGTGCTTTGAAGTTCACTGCCGAGTGGCAGTTTCTTCCTCGTTTTGGTATCGGAAACAACCTGATGGCCGCGCCAGTCTAGTATCGGTGATTGTGATGACGGCAATATGAGTACAAACATGCTGACGTTTAAAGGGTTAATTTTTGGGTACGTGAAGGCGTCTGAAGCGAAAATGTCTCTAATTTTAGTAGTTTTCATCTAATCACATCGCTCAATGCAAGTCAGTTGTGTTTGGCAAATGATTTATGAGGCGTGGAAAACCTCCATTTACGAGCATTCAAAATTAATTTTCATGTTGAATAGTTCATTTATTAGGGGCGGTGCGACTTATTTGGTGTATCGCTTAGGTTCTGTGTTTCAAGTGAGCGTTGATTCTTTCTTACTGCACTCAAACTGATGCTTATTTCGACAATTTCGATCCACCGTCATGTGTCGTGAGTTCGATGGTTTTTGTCGTGACGTGAGATGAGCATCCTGCGGATGGAAATATGGAACCTGTTGCTTTTCTTTTCCAGCAGCTGCAAAGACTGAGTGTTTTTAAAGTAACTATAACAATCTTCTATGGTTATTCATGCTGTTCTATTCAAATGAAGTTGATGATTCAGTCCTATTGTGTTTGAATATTCCGTAGTGTAGTGTTTGATGCTACATTTTGATGCGTGGTGGTAACCGAAAAAATCGATGCTGCTTCTCTTTGCTCGTTTGCGAGTGTTTTCATAACGTGCTCACCTTTGTTAGGTAGCGTTCCATATTTCAAAGATTTTACTTGCTCTGTAGAATTCGAAGAAAGATGAGCCTGATTCTGATTGGAACCTTGGCAGTCTTTGAGTTCAGTTGTATTTTTTTGCCTAGAGTCCAATATTTTACGTGCACCTTGTATTGAGACGAATCGTAATAATAGAATTGTTGTGTGTGGAATGCTCGTTGAACAAGAATTAGTTTTGCACGAATAGGGAGAGTGCATATTCATTCTGGAATGATATACATATATGTTGTTCATCAGCGTAATATTTCGATATTTTCTGAAAGAAATTCGTTGATGATTTGTCTTCGTTGGTCCATTATTTGTATTTTCTTTCTTTGCCCTCACACTTTAATTTGGCGTTTGAATTTGTTTGGAAAAGATTTTTAGTGTGAGATGACGCTGTTGTTTTTGTGACCCTGGTAAATCGAGTCGAGTTCGAGAAGATTGCGTTGGAGTTCTTTTGGTGGTCTTTTGACCGCTCCTGGCGTGAAGACATTTCGTAAATGGACCTGTCAGGGGAGCATTTGCTGTCATTTTTGGCGGAAACTCTTGTCGATCTGATCCCTCGCGAGCTTGATTTTCTATGCGAAGTTCGAAGTCCCCGCTCAGTTTATCGTTCTCAGTGTGTCTGGTCAGCGTTCGTCATCTGATGCATGCAAGCCTGAATGTCATAATTTAGCTCATTGGTAACATATTCCTCCTTCGAAAAGTGAGCACCGGGACGTGACAGCTACCCGCGTAATGTTCCAAAATTTGTGAGCTACTGAAGCTTAAGCCTAATTAAAGTCTCGAAAAATTGCATCTCCTAACTAAAAAACGCTTGAAAACATCAATAGCTGAAGTAAGACAAATTCTTGGAAGTCACATTGACTTGTTTTCAACATTTATCTTCAGAGAACTAAATCTTGTTTTGTGTCCTAGGGAAACAGTTTGTCAACTGAAGCTAGAAATTACTGACGATTCAATCTTGTTCAAAAATGGGTGGTTGAAGCTGGCGTCATAGTCATTTTTTTTATGGACGCCTGCTAGGTACCTCAAGCTCAACTGGTGTGTGTACAGTTAGAAAGGTTGTCACAGATCTAAATTTACTGCAACGCCCATATGTTATATACCATGGTTTAAGCTTCTCTATCGGCAGCAAAGGCGTTCCAAAGAGAGAAAACATCCATTAGGATCTTTTCATTGAAAGTGAGCGTTAATCTTCTGTTCATTTTACACGACTAAATTTTTAAACTCACTAACATCACACGCTTTTCTTGTAACAGTTTCGGCATGATGCCCGTCTCGCTATGTATATCGTACTGCTTCAGAACGCTATAAAATTTTCACTTACTGTAATATTTTCACGTGGAAAGTAATTAATTTTAGTAATTTAAAGTAATTGATTTTGATTGATGTATCTTATTTTCACATCAACCACAGTAATTGATTTAGATTAATGCATCTTAGTTTCACATCAACCACAGTAATTGATTTAGATCAATGCATCTTAGTTTCACACGAACTTCACTCGCCTCGCGTGGCTGCGGTTGTCATGCGCTGGACTCGCCTTTACCTCACTCGATCTGGCCTTTTCATCTAAAGGTATTTACTGCGTGCGGGGCCTCAAAACACTCCTGGAATTCCTGCTTCGATATCGACACTGGCCGCCGTCCTGTCTGTTTATGGCACGGACGGCTTTCGTCTCAGTAATCATGTTTTTGATGGATTTCGATCCGTCGAGATGGAAAACTCAGATGCCTGTTGAGTCGTGTTTTTCATTGAACCAGCGACACAACGTTTATATTATACGTTCTCGGGTAAGTTCTGTGTATGGTAGGAAACCCTCGATGTTATTGAGGATGTTTAGAATCTTGAATAAATCAGGGCGAGTAATTCAGAGATTGATTTCTGCATTGGGTGCCAAGTCGTGACGTGAGGCGTAATGGCTTCCAAAAAGTACATATTGAGTCATGGCTCGTCCACGATTGCGGAATGCGTTTTAGAAGTCCTCAGGAATAAGTAATTACTCAACTAATAGTGGATGCAGGTGTTATGTTTTACCTTTAAGTACTTTCTTATGATAATTTTTTTTTCTTAAAAGTGAGAATATCGGGATTGCGTTTGAGGTTTGAATAAAGGCAGCTAGCAGACACTTACGAATACCGTGTCAAATTTCCTGGATGCACTGATTTGGTACTTCATGTCATTACGGAGTAACACCCTTGTTCTACCGTCTTACGTGTGCGTTGTGAAATGGAATACTGAGTTCAGTTTATAAGAAGGCAAGTGTTGGTTTTGAAGTTTTTCTCATTTTGTGGAGTTCCGAATCTTTATTATCTTTTATACAGTTGGCAGGATTGGAAATCTGTTCCTTAACTACTCTTGCATGTTTTAATCTGATTATCACTGTGGACATTTAAATTTCGATTGTGAAATGACAAGTAAATTCGTGTTTTCAGTTTTTTGGGAGAGATTGAAAACTGAAAAAATTCAATGCGGAGCATGTTATTGTATTCCTTAGTGAAGTTCTGTTTCTCAGTGACCAAGTCAGAAAAATCCCGTCCATTCCCATGCTACTTTTTGATTACAATAAAAAGCTATAATAACGAAAGAGTTGTATAAAAAATATAAATTCACCTCAGAAATATTCAACTTTGATGTCAAAAATATTTTGAATTGAAGGGTTTTTCGTTTCTTGACCTGTAGTTTTTGCATTTTGCACTAGAGCCTGCTAAGGGCTGAAATCGAATGTGATTCTCTAATTACCTGAATTTTATTCTTTATCAAATAAGTGAACCATAAAGGGACCGTTTTTATTATTTCAAATCACTGGTTCTTTTCATTATTGTTTGAGAAATAGGATCTGGAGTAACTTTAAAAGTGCTTTTGAGAGTAGTATGATTAAATAATTGTTAAAAATAGTCTCAACTAGTACATCAATACTGCAAAAGGTATTCAAGTATATTCTAATTTTGATTGAAAACCTACGCGCTGTATTTAGCCGCCAAAATCCTCTCCCTTGATGAAGCAGAATAGTTTTTCATTAATGTTTGATTTGATTTGATTTATCAATGTCTGATTTATTTATTTTGTCTGAATTATCATCAAATGCTGACCCCTCAGGGGGATACAACTGTTGTATCTATGGGAATTAGCGCTCCCTGGGGGACTATGTGAGGGCCCGAGCTAAGGGTTAGGTAGGTTTCCTTTTTGTTGAAATAAAATAGGTTTTTGTTCTGTTACGGACCATCATTTTTCGGTTCACTGCTGTCCTGTTTTTTCAACACCTACTACNTTCCTCTCTTTGGATCGCCTTTGTAGCGGATAGGGAGGCTTAAACTAACTAATAATCTAATCTAATCATCAAATGCTGATGTGAGCATGCTTGTAAAGTGAATTAGGTACTCTCTAAAAGGTAAAAAAATCCAATTTCCGATGATACCGTTCATAATTTAAGCTGCAGCGCTGTGTTACGAATTTCCACGAATTTTTTGGCGTTTGAAGTCTAATTTTTCTCGTATACAGTGTCAAAATTTCCTGCTTATTATTAATATTTTTTCATCAAAAATGAAGGTAAGATGAGACACCCTGGATAGGGAGGCGCCTGCACACCGTCGCCGTTGCTGCGTCCGATGCGAGCAGTGCTTTATTTCCGGCGACGCAAGTGGAGAGCCCTCAAATATTCCGGCGCATCCTTGGACCGAAGCAAGATTTTGAGATTGTTGGCTGGGAACGCTCTCCTCAGTTCGCTCGCTGGATGGCTGTGCATTAAAGCGAGCGCCATGCGCCGCCAGTCATTTGCATGGCTGCAATGCCCTTGTTTTGTTTGGAATCAAGAGTCTCGGTTGTGAAGGTCGCCGCACCCCGGAATACTGATAGCTCACTTGCTCGCTTCCATTGAAAAGCGCTTTAATCCACTTGCGTCGGATTCGCCGGCCTCTGTTCGTGCTCATGTTTTCGGGAATATCCCCCCCGCTGATGTGAGCAAGCTTGATCAGTATCTCACTTCTGTGGCCGACTCACTACTCGGGAATTTGCAAATTTTCGCTCAAAGTTCCTGGACTTCAAGGCTTTGAATATTGTTGGGCTCATTTGCGTGTGTGCCGAACCAGAAATGTAGTTAGACTAGTGCATCCGTAAAAAAGTGACATTTCCTAAGCCTGACAACATCTATTCTAAAAGGGAAATGATGTCGTGGAATTTACTTCTGTCATCAGTGACTTATGTTTTCAAGCAGCCTTTTTAGTAGGGCGATACGTGTGTGCTAAACTAGAAATTTAGTTGGACTAGCGCACCAGCACCGTCAAAAATTGACATTTCCTCGCCCTGACAACATCTATTCTGAAATTAGTAAGATGTCGTGGAATTTATTTCTCTCTTACAGCAGTTATTAATGTTTTCAAGCTTTTTTAGTAGGGCGATGTAATTCTTAGAGACATTGATTAGCTCGAACTATTCTTGTATTCTTCATTCTCTGCAGAGGTATTGTGGGTCAATAAATTGCTTATGGTTGCTTTCTTGTGCGCGCTTGTATACTATTTCTGTACAAGATAAATGCAGACTGATTTCTGGGTCGGCGAGTTGTCGGTTTCAACTCTAAATTTATCCTTTACAGTGTACTTTGTTGTCCAATTTTATTGCTCCATATACGCGCTGATGAAACAATGTACATGCGCTGGTAAGCCCGCGTTTCTACCGCGTTGCGTTTCTATATACACAACATATACGTATACATGTATACGTATGTATATTGGTTTTGGGCAAAATACTTCTGCCCCATCGCATTTTTTGTTTACTTAATTTAATCCATTTTGTTTCGTTCTGTTAAAGATTCTGAGGTCTAGATATGTAGATGTATAGATGTAATTTGCTGATATACATATGTATTTGTATATACATATATGCATATATATATATATATATGTATTTGTATACATGCACATATGCATAATCTCAGAACAATTCAACAAAACATGTGATGTATGGGGCAAAAATTTGTGCTAAAAAACTATAAACGAGTCTTGAGCATTGAGCCCCTCAGGGGGATACAACTGTTGTATCTATGGGAATTAGCGCTCCCAGGGGGACTATGTGAGGGCCCGAGCTAAGGGTTAGGTAGGCTTCCTTTTTGTTGGAATAGAATAGGTTTTTGTTCTGTTACGGACCATCTTTTTTCGGTTCACTGCTGTCCTGTTTTTTCAACACCTACTACTTTCTTCTTGAACTTTGATCTTGTTTCATAAACTTCTTTCTCATCTTACTGTTTCTATGCCCTTTCTGCGTAGATTCCACGTTCCCTAAATTCCATACTAAATGGTGCCTTCCTCCTTCCTCTCTTTGGATCGCCTTTGTAGCGGATAGGGAGGCTTAAACTAACTAATAATCTAATCTAATCTTGAGCATTGAGTGTAATCATTTGTAATCATCATGGAGATGATTGTTGTTGCTGGAAACTAATTTTTGCCCTTCATTTGTGATAATTCACTACATTCTTAGCCATAATCTTCTAGTCAACAAGCTTTTATGGACTCCGTTTATGCCCAGCAGTTCTGAATGCTGGCCACGCATTTTCAATGGAATTGAGTTTTTTTGGAAATAATTTATTTGTTAATATTTTATTGTGCTCGAAAGCAGTTTCTGCTCCAGTATTCTCCTGTTCATGGAACTTCTCCACTTCCTAATAAAAAATGTGGGGTTCCTGTACGCAATGGATGGATAGTTTAACAGCCGCACACCATCATGTTTTTGCGATCATGGCCAGCCCCTGTTTTCTTTCAAACATGACGAGCTTCGTTTTGGCTCAAAAGTTGAGTTTGATTTTATCCGACAATGCAACCCATTCCTAAAACTTGCTACTTTAATCTAGATAATCTTAGGCAAGCATTTAACATCTTGACATGTTTTCCTGTAATAAGAGGAGTTGTGCGGAGAGTGGGGGTATCTATACCACTGCGGTGCAAATTGTCTAGTAACCGAATTGTCTAGTAACCGAATTGTCTAGTAACCGTTTTTCGACTGCCGCGAACTCTTTGGAACTCCCGTTCTTATTGAGGGGATGTACGTGATGCCATGGTCTTATTCATCACCTAACGCAGCCGATGGCATCGAGCGAGCAGCTTAGCAGATAGGAGATTGCCCGAGTTATTCCACCAACAGTTGAGCCTAGAACCTTCACACCAACAATTTGCCTGTAGGATAATCTTTCATTACGATGTTCAGCTATTAGCTTTTGAATTGCCTCGGGAAGTTCTTTAACTTCCGGCATTGTGTTCACGAAGCATCTATCTTCAACAAAATCTAGAGGTTATGATTGTGATGATCGTAGTTTGTTTACGTTTTATGTGTTTTAGGGAGTTTCGGGAAGCTCTATAAAAAGTTGTTAAATAAAGATACTCAAATTGTGGTATAAAAAAGTGTTTTAACATGGTATCAATTTAGCCAAACACTTTCGTCCCCTACATTTTTTTTGTGTAGTCGAGTTTCTGGTTGTCAAAAATTTTGTTGTTTTATTTGCATATTCTGATAACTACATGTTCTCTGATATACCTGTTCTCTTTATTTCAAACCATAGCTCGAATTTTTTTAAATTGCATCTAAAATAAAGTCGTGCAAAGACTTTCATTCCGGCTTTTTTTGGTACTTCGTTGTCAGAACGACCATAAGGCCACCTTTTTATAAAACGTCGCGGCTAAATTTCACCGGATAAGTAAATTTACTGATGCATTTAATGTACTCCATTTTACGAGGCTGATCGCCAGCTTTTCCTTCAACTACTCTCTTGGTTGAGTTCAGAGTTTGAGACGAGTAATACTGAAATAGGTTGTGGCGGTGCAGTTAGCGCAATGCGTCACCCTCTACAATAAACAAGTCGACGACTGACTGAACGTCGTGTTGCAGTGCAAGTCCTCCTCGTACAATATTTACTCACATCCGTTGATTCGAGCTCTGTTAGCATGTTCTGTTTCTATACGCTGTTAGTTCGTTCTGTTTTGGTCGAGGGAAGTAATTTGGCAAGTGAAAATGAAATGGTGTATGTGGTGCATTCATTATATTTAAAAATTTTAACATTTTTTTACATTCCACTGTTTTTATATTCGAGTAAATGAATACTCGTGGTGTTCACATGCATTGTACATTAGTGCTTTGAGTGAAGTTTTCCAGACTCTGAAATGTTGTGGGTTCCTTTTGTATTTCTGGGACTAATTCCACTTTAACTGGTTGCGTCAGCAGTTATTCAAAAAGTGATGGAAAACTACAGCCTTTGATGACGCTCACGATATGTGAGCAGCTTCCCAAAAAGAACCACCAATCACATCCGTTTTTAACGTGCAATTTTGCAAGTACTTTTTGATGTTGTCAGGTCATTTGTCATGTGGCGTAGACTCTCACTCGCCAGTTCTGCCGAGACAGAGCCTCCAGGCCTGCGATGGCAGTGTCACTCTGGCGGTCGTTGCGAGTGGGTGTTGCTGTGGTGCTTCCCAGTAGAGGCCTCTGGTGGTGCTCTGCCTACTGCTCAATATTCATGCCGTGAATTTTGCTGGAATTCTCTGGGAAATGTGATGGGTGTAGGTTGAGTAAAGGGCTCACATGTGCTTATTTTAACCTATTTGGTTTAGAGATTTTTGCGTTTATTCGAATTCCAGAACGTTTTCTATGTGGAAAATTATTTTCAAAATGTTCAAATTTGGTTTTCTGTACTTTATAGCCTTTACTTGTGAATTTTCGGGAAATGTGCAGTGTGTAGGATCGAGGGCTCACATGTGCTGATTTTCCCAATTTGGTTTAGAGATTGTTGCGTGTATTCGAATTCCAGAACGTTATCTCTGTGGGGAATTATTTTCATCAGTTTCATTAGCTTCAAATTTGGTTTTCTGTACTTTATAGCCTTCACTTGTGAATTTTCGGGGATATGTGTGTTGGTTGGGTAAAGGGCTCACGTGTGCTTATCTTGTTAGCAATTAGTTCAGTGCTTTAGAGACTTGTGTGTTTATTTGGACTCCAGGACATTTTCTGTGTGGGCAATTATTTTCATCTATTTCATTACGTTTCATATTTAGTTTTGTGTACTTAATAACCTTCACTTTTTTGTTTAGAACTGGCAATGAATGATTTGTATACTGTCTTCACTCTTTTAAACCATGCAATGGATGATTTGTCAATTTGCTGAAACGGAATTACTGCTCTTGGAAAGCTCACATTTTGTAATCTAGAGTTGGAACAGTGCTCATTCAAGTCGGGCGAGCCTACAGCATGTTTTCGTTTTGCGAGAGTATCATCTGTAGAGTTTCATTTTTGTTTAAAAAATAATCATTTTTCAGCCTCCAAGACAGGATATTGCTTGTTGATCCATGAAAAATGATTTCAAATCTACCTATACCGTTTTTCAATTTTCATATCATGTTTTTGAGCCTTTGTTGCAAAAAATGTACATAGTTTTCACTGGGCCGTAACTGAGTTTTATTTGAACATTCAAATTACATGAAAGTTGCTCTCTTATTTCATTTCATGCTACTGACGTTGCTTCAGTAATTCTGTGAACTTCCCTCGGTTTTTGGCTTGAAAATTCTGAAGCTCGTTTGAAAGGGAGTCCTTTCTTGTTGCGTTTCTGTTGCAGTAAATGATGTCTTGGTCAGTACTCAACACTGCTAGTTTTGCTTTTTCTAAGTTCTTATTTTGTAACAGGGCGTCTACAGTACATCGGTTACTTTGAAAAATCATCGCTTGAAAAAACTTTTTGTCTGGAAAGTAATTCATCCGAAATAATGATCTTATTTGTTGATTTTGCGATGTTGCTCTCTCACAACTACTTCCTCAGGGATGTGTAACTACCGTATCTATGGGAATAGCGCGTCCAGGGGAAAAATGTGTGGTCCCACGCTGTAGGTTAAGTGGTCCTTTGTTTTGTTAGAGTAGAAAGGATAAACTTTTTATTTTGTTACGAACCTTTTTTTGGGTTCGCTGCTCTTCTATTTTTTCAGCACCTAGTACTCTCTTCGTCAACTTTTATCTTGCTTATAAACTTCTTCCCCAACTTATTGTTTCTATGCGCAAGAGGCCTTGTGTGGGAGCACACCTTGTGTATTGAAATTCCGTGCTTCCTGAAGTCCATCCTGAATGGTGCCTTCTCCTTCGTCTCTTTGGAGCGTCTTTGTTGCTGTTAGGGAAGTTACTAAAGTCCATGCTAAATGGTGCCTTCTCCTTCCTCTCTTTGGAACGTCGTTGTTGCTATGAGGGAGGTTGAAACTAACTGATCAACTAAAGTAAACCCTAACTTCTATCTTGCCATAATTTCAGTGAAGAGCACGTTTGTGTCAGAGGACTGCTGCGCTCACGAGGTCATAACCGTTCCCATTCGTCGCTGCGGAACGTTCCTGTGGAAACTATTTAATTGAAACTTCTAGCCTAAATCGTAGTAATTATGCGCGCTAGGCCGTTGACCATCTAATGGTTTAATTTCCTGTCAGTTTAGTGGAGTGCCTGTGCTGCTTATTACGTTGTTAATGCGAGGTCAGCACCCGTCCGTATTGGTACCCGCGCTGTCGTCGCCAGGGTTGCCAGATTGGTCATTTTCATGGCCAAAATCTTCAATTGTTTTCAAATTATATTTGGCCATGTAGGCCATTCAGCATATGGCTATCCGGTAACGTCACCAGATGCTGAGTTGTTTTTATGATTGAACTTCATATGAAAAAAGGCCAAATCTGGTGATTTTTGCCTTAACCGAAACGTGTATGGCAAGCCTGAGCTCGTCACGCTGTATTGGAATCCTCGGCCTCTGTTGACTACGGCATCCGGATTAATTCAGTGCCAGTACGCATAATTTTGCCTCAGTTGGTTTGGTTGGAACTGACCTGCGTGTGCCATGTTCCTGCTCGGAAATTGGATGCCATGATGGTGCACTTCGTTCCGCGCTTATCCGTTCACTGCTGGTCTGCTTCTCTATCTTATTGGATCTCTCCATGCCTGACCAGTTCGCTGATCGTCTCCTTGCCGAGATTTAACTCGTTGACTGCGATGGGTTCAATTGAAGTTCAATATTCAACTCAAATTTAAAGTCTCAAAAGTGATTAGAAAATTTATAAATACCAAATACCAATTGGGTCCATTAAAACCATTAATTTAAAATAGATTGTAATGATTTTTCAAACGACCCATCGATGGGTTGGTTGCAGCAGAAAAAACCTAATCACGACCCACCGGTGGGTCGTATCGCAAGCAATGTGTTCAGCGAACTTGAACTGAGTGTCGTTTGAACTTGCAATGAGGTCTAAGCGTGTGCTTTTGTTCGAGGGAAAATGATTACTAAATTTTCCAATTTAAACGATCGTCTTCAATTAAATTATGGGGACCACATCAAAGGTTATAGATTATCTAAAAACAGGTGTAGCTAGGAAGGAAATGGTATTTACATTCATCTCATCTTTATGTGTTGATTTAACTTTCACTTTGGATTAGGTCACTTAGCTGGTAGCTTATTACAAATTTATGACATTTATGCCACCCATGTATTATGAATTAATTGATGATTTTTGCATTTGCATTGAGACAAAGAATAGATCTCATGATCGTTTTCTTTTCCTGCAAACTCTTTTATGCGTATAGTAAGCTAACGTGTGTCATTTCGTGTTTACTTTCGTTTCCTCGAGCCGTTCTTGCCTGGCTTCCTCATCGAGTGCCGTCAGCCTCAGGTTTTTGACCTTCATTCATTATACATTGCATTGCGGTCGATCTTTTGTTCGCTTGGAGGAATGGAAAATCCACTTTTATGTGTTAAATTTTACTACAATGCAATGTGCGTTGTGCTTGGAATTCTATCTTTGTATTTACTCTTAGGAATGCACCCCTCATGGGGATACAACTATTGTATCTATGGGAATTGGCGCTCCCAGGGGGACTATGTGAGGGCCCTAGCAAAAGGTTAGGTAGGCTTTCCTTTTGTTGCAGTAGAATAGGATTTTGTTTTGTTACGGACCACCCTTTTNCTCCTTCCTCTCTTTGGATCGCATTTGTTGCTGCGGGTAGGGAGGCTAAAACTAACGACTAAACTAAACTCTTAGGAGTGCAATATTATACGTTGTGCTTAGAAGGGTTTTTCTATCATTTTTGTCTCTAGCTATGCTGAAACACGGTACGGTTGCGTATCATGTCTAGTTGGTCATTTGCTCTCCTGTGTACGAGCACTTGTGTGTCTCCCGTGGTAGAAGTCAATGTTAGGCGCAATAGTACGTCTCACTAATAATTATTAATACTAATACCATGTTTTAATATTAATAAAATACTAATACCATGTTTTAATATTAATACTAATACCATTACCATTAATACTAATACTCGGCGCGTTCAATTATAATTGAACGCGCCGAGTATTTGAATGTATTCTATGTATGACTGAAGTCAGTTGTGCGTTACTGCCATGATGTATTCAGTAAACTTCACGTGTTGAAGAACTTGCAGTTATGAGACCCATACTTGTATAAATAACGTGGTAGATATCAATGTGAAGAACATTCCTAGGTTTCACTAATAACTGAATGTGCTGAGGAGTACTTGAGTGTCTCCTATGTATGCCGGACGTCTGTTGTGCGTTACTGATATGGAAGTGTTCAAATTCTGTAAACTCCGTGTGATGAAGACCTTGGCGTGGCCTCACATGCCCACATAATTTGCCCATGTTGAACAAGAACTGTCGTGTGACCTCCACGATTTGGCTGGTCTGAAAAGCCCCATTTTACGGCTGGCACGTGACGAGGGCGACCTGGCGCGCTGGCGTGCTGCAGGTGCCGCTTTTGTTAGCTTCGCATTAAAACATCCCGCTGGAAACAAAAAAAAAAATCTTGAAAGATGTCTAAAAAAAAAAATCCACCCAAATAAGTGTTTTTTCCAGAGGCTTTCTTTTGTGCCTCTTAAGTACAGTTTTTTTGGTGTTTTTTTACCTCGCTGGAAAGAAAAAAAAAGCTTTGCGAGACGCCTCAGAACCCCTCAAAAATTCACCCGAATTGTGTTTTTACCTAACGCTTTCTTTTGTGTGTGTATACAGTAAAGTTTTTTCGGTGTTTTTTTTTAAATGTCAGCCCGTGTTTTAATGTTGGCTCTTGTCGAGAACAAAGGGAACTGAAACACCAGATTTGCTGTTCGTGTCTTCATCTACGGCTGCCAAGTCCTGATATAGCTCTTGATTTCTACTTTATTTTTCAATGATAAGGTGGCACTCGGGTATTATTTTGCGGTTTCCGTTGAGCCTGCTACTTCACTAGGACTTGCTCAGTTTCAAGTTCTGGTTAGCTAACTTCATGCAAATCCGCTGCCAATTCGACTTCACTTGTCCCAGACGGCCGGGTCTGTTTATTTTTGGCTCTTTAAATTCCGGAACTGCATTGATTCAACAAAAAGTGGATCTACGCTTCTGCATCAGGCTGCAAGCGTGAGGCGTCCGCTGTCACCAATTTTGAGTTAAAAGCACCAAAATACAGGCACCGATCAACATTTTGATGCGAAAACATGGTATTAGTGTGAACCCTTTACTGTCAAAGTAAATTCTAAAATCCACCTTCATAGACAGCTCTATTCCCTGTGAAATTTGTGCCCTTATGTGTTCTTCTAAGTTCATTTTCGAGTGGCAGTCACTTCGTCGTTGTGATGTCGGCGACAACATGATGCCGGTGCCAGTATAATGATGGCGGTTGTGATAACGGTAACATGAGTACAAAATGCAGACGATAAAGGATGAACTGAATTTGTGTTGCAAATGAAACGATATCTTGTTGCTCCTTCCTTCCCGGGGTTACTGTGTACATCCTCGTCCCTTCATGGCTTCGGTGGGCCGAGATGCGGGCTCCAGAGGCGAGTCTTGGATTCGAACTGTAAGAACTCTGACAGGACTCCACAATTTCTTCTTATTGCGTTTTTTCGTGTCGGACGCTGATGAAGAAGCGCTCTTTTTCGACTCTCCTTTTCGAAACGTGAGGGTATTATTGGATCCGTGAACTGAACTCGTCTATGCGAGGTAAAGTTCAGGCGTTTTCAGGTTTGTAACCTTGGATAAGCGAGTTCGATGCTTGTGTGGAATGCGTTCCTTGATTGTGCAGCGTTAGATTTCTGCACAAAATGTTTCCTTGTTAGTCGACTTCAATTTCCAGATTAGTTATGGTTAATTTTATCACTAAATTGGTGGTGACGTGCTTAAAGGGAAAAAGAGGTGTTGAACTCAACACATTTCGGTCTTTTCATTTTCCTATTGCACAATCGTGTCTAAGAATTCAATTTCAATCAAAGCGCATGTGTTCAAAACGCTATGGTTACCACAACACACCGCAGCGCATGTGTTCAAAACGCTATGGTTACCACAACACTGCAGCGCATGTGTTCAAAACGCTATGGTTACCACAACACTGCAGCGCATGTGTTCAAAACGCTATGGTTACCACAACACTGCAGCGCATGTGTTCAAAACGCTATGGTTACCACAACACTGCAGCGCATGTGCTCAAAACGCTATGGATACCACAACACTGCAGCGCATGTGTTCAAAACGCTATGGTTACCACAACACTGCAGCGCATGTGCTCAAAACGCTATGGTTACCACAACACTGCAGCGCATGTGTTCAAAACGCTATGGTTACCACAACACTGCAGCGCATGTGTTCAAAACGCTATGGTTACCACAAAAAACCGCATATCGAATCGCTTGGAACGAGCGTACCGTAGACTGCAGTTATTTTTGCGCGAAATAACGCCCCGCGTTTCTGGTGCCGTGCCCGGCTACCAATGTGCCCCACAGGAGCGATGTTCTCGTTTCACATCCATCCCCTCGCTCCGCTTCCAGTCATTCAACCCCGATATTTTCCTGAGAGTATCTTTTGCCCTATCTTCCAGGGAACGAGTCAGTTATGTATTTTATGCGAGAGAGGAAACGTACCTGCGCTTTGGCGTAGCTGCTTAAATTACGTCCTAAACTGCACGAGATCAATCCTAATGGATGTGTGGAAAAAGTCTTTTAAGGGTATTTTGATGGGGAAGAATAATTTGGTTAAGTTGTTCAGCGTGTCTTGTTTGATCAGCTGCTCGGTGTGTGTTGGTTTTTTGAGATGATGAAAGGTCGTATTGACAAGGTTAATGGTGGCGAATAGAAGAATATTCACGTTTTGTTGCCATAGTGTGTACATATCTTATTCTACTGCCTCATAGGCTTGTTTAGTAACATAGCATTAAAGTGGATTTATTTTTGGGCGGTTTCTGAGAAAGAAGGCATGACTAGAAACAGTCGGAACTGGAGTTGAACGAAGTGGGAGATAGAATAGTGGTGCGTAGCATTTAGGCGATCGGTGTGTGCAATAAGGATTTATTCGTGACTTGCTTTCAAGGGGATTTGTACGTTTTCGTTGCTTTTCTATAGCTCACGCTCGTCATCAAAGAGGCAGATTGTAGTAGTGGTTTATTTTAATGTGTGAACATTTCCTCAAAGAGGACGAGTGTTACTACTGAGGGAGGTACAACTATTGTGTCTATGAGAATTGGCGCTTCTTAAGAAAAGATTTGAGTTCCCAAAGAGGGTTAGGCAGGCCTTTTTTGTTGAATAGGTTTTTTGTTTTGTTACGGACCGTCTTGATTCAGTTCTCTGTCACTCATTTTCCAGCTCATATCACTTTCTTGATAAACTTTTATCTGGCTTCGTAAACTTCGATCAATTTTCCGTTTCTAAGTGCAGGGTGTGGGGTGGGGTATACACCTTTTGCAGAAATTCCTTGTTCTCTCTATTCCTCGCTAAATGGTGCCTCTGTTTTTCCTCTCATGGGAACACCTTCGTTGTGGTTAGGGGAGCTTAAACTAAATTATCTAATCTACAGACGGGATGTTGAAAACGTTTTTGAATTAAGATTGGATTTTGAGTAAAGGAACGGCGTTTTACGTTTACAAGTCACGTTTTGATCCAAAGTTGGAACGATTTAAAGCTCTGATTTGGTGATTAATATTTTAAGATTCGAGGCTGCTGATGCTGCGCCCTGTTAACGACCTCGGCCATGGGGTTCACACGAACATGCTCTTTCTGGCGATTGGATCGTAAAGGCTTCGATAAAGTGAATGAACGATCATTCTTCATGTGAACTTAATTCCTTACGACGTGTCTGCGGTAATCTCGGAGATGTCGCGCTCATCGTAATATTTTACCGCCTTCGCTGATGACCATCGGTAATCGATTTCCTAGCCTTGAATTACATCTTTATAAAGCGGTATACTTTAATGCTTACCTGGAACAGGTCTGAGACGAAGGGTTCTTTTTGGAAGTTATAATATGCGAATCTAAATTTCCGTGAGCTCTTGGTCTTGCCTTCTTCCAGCTCCAGACTTGAGCGTGTTCTTATCTTCCTCTGTTACTCGTGGCCCACGGTGAATTTTTGGGAAGTTTTTGCCCACTTGGGGCATAAGTCGCTTCCCTGCAATCAGGAGTGCGCTGAATCTTCATTAATGCGTTTCCTGCAAAGGGACTCACTGGTGGTCACCGAGGGGATTTTCATAATGCCGCTGACAGACCAGTAGTCACAAACTAAATTTTCATAAATAACTGATTAAAGCTAAATGAAGGCATGATCCAGCTAACGTTTGCTAGTTTTAAAATTATTAACCACAATTGACTTTAAATTTGAGCTGAATATTGAACTGGAGTTTAACCGCCGCAGTTGAACGTGGTAATTAATGCAGCCTTTGTGATATTTTTTCCCATTAAGACAACTTACCTGCACAAGCCAGCTCGCCGTTTTTCATTTCTTCATCGAGTAGTGACTCCATATTTACGCTCTTCTGCGACCCGCGCTGTTTCCATCAAAAGTGAGCCACGAGCTTGTAGTGAGGCGGGCGGAAACTGATGTAAACGATGCCAAATGTGGCGCATCGTGTGAACGCTTTTCTGATTGTATTATCGTGGCAGGAAACGAAAACTAACTCGCCTTGAGAACGTGGCAATATTTCAGAGACGTCTTCTATTACGAACTTACAATTTTTTTGCTGATGATGCATATGTGTTGATATTTTTGCTGATGATGCATAGGTATCGATATTTTTGCTGATAATCTATAGGTGCTGATATTTTTGCAGATGATGCATAGGTGTTGATATTTTGCAAGTAATGCATAATTGGCTATGAAAGACGAAGTATTATCGTAGGATATCGATATTTTTAATGACTCAAAGTTCAGGCGAAAGATGTGATTGATGCGTAATTTGCACATTACTCGGCACGCATGGTCATCTCATAAAGGCTGTTCGGTGAACTCTGTGTTCGTTTAATTTCCTCTATGTCTGTGAAGTTATTCGAATCACAGTGCATCTTCTGAAAGTTGTAAAGAGGTGTGCATGAAGAAATAGTGTCATCACGCAACTTGGAGATAGCATTGACATTAGGAAATATCTCAATTCGTTTCATGTAGTCGATCAGTTACTGTCATGGTTTTGAATTGTGTTCAGAGGAGTTGAACTCGAGACCTCCTCTTCATACGTAGACTTCAGCATGATTTTGCATTTCATTTGAGAGTTGTTGGTCGGTGAACTCGCTTTATAGTGGCTGCGATAGGGGAACCTTACGTGATGTTTCTTGTGCACTTTCACGTTTCCCTTGCATCAGAGATGGTTAATTCATATGTAGTAACTTTCCTTGAGTTATTTACCTAGTCTGGTTTTACTCCGCCAAATTTCTTCAAGTAGTGACGTATTTTATGCACGTAAAAGGAAAGGTAAGAAGGATTTAGGAAGCGAAATTTCTTGTATTTTGTGCAACGTGAATCTGAAGTGACCAAAGGCGACTTTCAGCAGGAGTTTTTAATGAAAGTTTTGGGCAGCGCTCGGATCCCTTGCTTTGCCATTTGTTTTGATTGTCGTCGTTCTGTGAAATGGAGGATCTCAGCCCCAAAAATTGTGCTGGGAGTCACTGGAAATATCCAGAAACGGACGAGCAAAAGGCATGGCGCTGGTCTCTGTTGCTACATGCGTGTAAATTTTGAGCTCTTTTCAAGATATAAACCTCCGTCTCGGGGGAAACAAGTATTATATCTATGGGAATTAGCGCTCCCTGGAGGAAGATGTGAGAAGTGAGCTGAATGCCAGGCAACCATTGTTGGTGTAGTTCCAATGTTGGTGCAGTTCCTTCGAGGGGTGTATTACTAGTGTACCTATGGGAATGCTGCCAGCGATGTCCCGAGATGGGAGTTAATTAGGTCTTCATTTTGTTGGAATAAAGTAAGGTTTCTGTTGTGTTACGACCTCTTCTGGTTCTTTGCTGTCTTTTTTACAGCACCTATCACTTTATTCTTCTTACTGTTTCTTGCTGTTCTTTTTGTTCTTCAAGTTCTTTCAATATTGTTATTGCTATGCGCAGGGTGTAAAGACATGTTTTGTACATAGATACCTTAATTTTATTTCAACTGAAGCATTGGTTTTTCCGTTTTTGAACTCTATAAACTAACCTGTAATCTAATCTGATTTCTTTGGGCTGGAAATTGAATCGTGATTGTCCTTGAAACGGTTATTATTTTACGAGTTCAACTTGGTCCTGATTAGTGATGCAAAAAAACGATTTTATTTGATGGCAGTTTTTTTGAAAAAAAGTTTTTTTTTTTTTGCACACGCTTAAATTTTGTTAGGTATATGTCTGTTTTTTTGTTGGTCACATAAAATATATTAATATCAATGTTTTTAAGTCATGATTTTTTTTGTCATAAAAACATCAAAAGGAAACCATACAGTAAAAGTGGTGGCAGATAACCCACAATTACCTAGAGGAATCTAAGAGGAACAGCCAGAGCCACAGAACTTAAATTGATGGAATCAAAATTCAGAGCTTACTATCTCTACTATGTCTGATTTTATTTTTTTGTGACCAAAATATTCAGACATAGTAGAGATAATAAGCTCTGAATTTTGACTCCATCAATTTAAGTTCTGTAGCTCCTGCTGTTCCTCTTAGACTCCTCTTGGTAATTGTGGGTTATCTGCCACCACTTTTACTGTAGGGTTTCCTTTTAATGTTTTATTACAAAAAATCATGACTAAAGAACATGGATATTAATATATTTTATGTGACCAAAAAAAACCATGCTTTTTTTTTGAAAAAACGTTTTTACAAAAAATCATGACTAAAAAACTGGATATTAATATATTTTGTGACCAAAAAACCATGTTTTATTTTACATGTTTTTTTTACAAAAAATCATGATTTTTAAAAATCAAACATTTGTAAAAATCATGTTTTAAAAAAAATCATATGTAGAAAACATGTATTGATAAATTTTATGGGACCTAAAAACCATCCTTTTTTTAAAAAAACTTTTTTACAAATAAATCATGACTAATAAATATGAATATCAATATATTTTGTATGACCAAAAAAACATGCTGTTTTTCCACAAAAAATCATGACTAAAAAACAATATATTTTATGTGACCTAAAAAAACACTTGCAGTTTTTTATAACAAGGTTTTTTTTACAAAAAATCATGACTAAAAAACCTGGATATTAATATATATTATGTGACCAAAAAACCATGCGGGTTTTTTCACATTTTTTGGTCAATAGGCAGTTTAATGCGCCCACAGAAATTAAAAATTCCATTCCAAAGAATCACTAAAGGAACACATGTAAAAACGTTTTACACGAATGACATTCTGCTCGCTGATGCGTTATTTTCGAGTTATTTAACTTTGAAATTTTTGTGTCCCATAGCAGTTCGTCAGTTGCGCGCTTGAGCGGGAGCTGTTAAGAGTACGTTTGGGTACTTGTAATTTATTATTAGCCAACCCTGCGGATCCTGAACCCGCTTCTAGGATGTTTTAGTTAACAACACAATAAACATTATCACCCAAAAATTTTAGCGGGGCTTTGAAAGTGAATACTTGAATCTACGGTATTCACTCCTACGCTTCTGCTAATGTTCTACCATATTGAAACTGATGTCAACTGCATATTGATTTCAGTATTCACTACCCCACTCCCGCTAATATTTTTGAGTGATAACCATTATTGTGTTATTAACTAGAACATCCTAGAAGTGGGTTCAGGCTCCGCAGGGTTGGCTAATAATAAATTACAAAGTACCCAAGCGTACTCTAACAGCTCAAGCGCGCAACGCAACTGCTATGGAAGACTAAAATTCAAAACTTGAATAACTCGAAAATAACGCATCAGCAAGCAGAATGTCCTTCTTCTAAAACTTTTTCAAATGTGTATCTAGTGATTCTTTGGAATGGAATTTTCAATGTCCGTGAATGCATTAAACTGCATATTGACCATTTTTCATAAGAAATCATGTTTAAAAAACATGGATATTAATTTATTTAATGTGACCACAAAATCAATGTTTTTTAACATGTATTTTTTACAAAAAAGTCATTGATATCCATATTTTGGTCATGACTTCTTTGTAAAAAACATGGATATTAATACATTTTGTGTGATCAAAAAACCATGCATTTAAAAAAAAATTTTTTTTATTACAAAAATCATGATTAAAAAACATGGGAATTAAGATACTTTATCTGACTGAAAAAAACCATGCTATTTAAAAAAACTGTTTTTACAAAAAGTCATTAATATCCTTTCTTTAGTCAATTTTTTAGTCCTTTTTTTGTAAAAAAAACATTTTTCTAAAAAAGCAAGGATTTTGGTCACATAAAATATATTAATATCCACATTTTCTTAGGCATGATTTTTCTGTAAAAAAGATGTTTTTAAAAAAAACAGCATAGTTGTATTGGTAAAATAAAATATATTAATATCCGTGTTTTTTTGTCATGATTTTTTTGTAACAAAAACATCTTTAAGAAAGCATGGTTATTTTTGGTCACCCAAAGAAATTAATATCCATGTTTATTTAGTCATGATTTTTGTGTAAAAAAAATGTTTTTTCAGAAAAGCAGCATTGGTTTTTTTTGGTCACATAAAATATATTGAAATTCATGTTTTTTTAGTCATGATTTTTTGTAAAAATAACATTTAAAAAAAACAGCATGGTTTTTTAATCACATCTCTATCAATGACCATAAGTAAAGATATATTATTACAACACACCATTTGGGGAGTTGAAGGTGATTCACGTGCATTGTAAAATAAATGAAATATCAAAACATGAAACCACAGAAAGTGAAAAATTTCATATAACTATAGAAAACTATGAATTAAGAAGTATGCTGTTTTATTTTATAATCTGACATGAAAACAAATAATGTTATGTGGATCTTTTTTTTGCTGAGTTATTTTCAAGCAAATTATTGAAAAAAACAACCAAAATATCCACATTTGTTTTAGCCATGTTTTTTTTATAAAAAAAAACATGTTTTAAAAAAAAACACGGTTTTTTTGAGTCACATCTCTAGTCCTGAAGCAGGGATGGTATTGAAAAACTTAACAAAAGCTACCCGTAAATTCTCAGAAAGCTCATAAAAACCAGGGTAAAAATCCCGCTAAGGTGTTTTTAGGTGTGTTGGAGTTTTTTGGGGGTATTTTGAGTGCGCATCCCTACGTTTTGTTGCCAGTGTTGATCAAAATTATAAATTGGTTTTTCATTGCCTTGGGATGTATTGTAATTTATCCGCAGTAACTAAAACAAGCGTTAATAACTTGATTTCAAATTACCAATCCTAATTCATGAGGAAATTGAATTTTGATATTTTTGATTTAGTATTGTTTTAGGTTAGATAATAATTATTCTACAGTTAGATACCGTTGAATAATTAATGTTAAAAAGTATTTTCATATGCGCACCAGAATTTGCATGCCGTATGCAAAGGCTGCCCGTAATGATGTCGCGAGCGACAACAACGGTATACGGTCTCCTAAATCGGCTCAGACTTCATCCTTGTGTCCTGATAATGTCAGTTATATTTACTTCTTCCCGCACGCCTCAACAAGGAAAGAAACACCATTCAATTTACTCAACAGTATATTCGTGTAACTAAAATGAAAGACAACAGCTTTCATTAGGTTTGGTTTAGTTCGAGTGCTGGCCAAAATGCAGCGTGGCCCCGAGTTTTGAGCCTTCCAAGAAAACGGGACACACACCGAGTGCATAGCGGTGTATATCATGCCTTCTGAATGCTGTGGCGAATGGAGGAACTAGAAAAACGGCTATCACGTGCGGGGTCATCACTCCCCAGACGGCCATCATCCGAGCGCCGCGTAAGCACTTTTCTGGGCCACGGTGCACAAAAGTGCGCCACGTGTTCAGATTCCTTCCCTCAATTTGCAAGAGTGCAAAAGATGAGCTGCCGCCTCGAATATCTTGCTCTTCGTAGAGATGAAGCACGTATTCTATCTACGCAGGAAAATTTCAACTCGTTCACTGCGATGGGTTAAACTGAAGTTTAATATTCAACTGAAATTTGAAGTCAAAAGTTATTAGCAATTTTATAAATACCAAACATTAACTAGGTATATTAAATATCAGTAATTTTAAAAGATTGTTAAGATATTTCAAACGACTCATCGATGGGTCGTTTCGCAAGCAACATGTTAAAGTAGGTGTGCCCTGCCGTGCCTGGAGTGTTTGCTTTTGCTGGCTGCACACAATGATGTTGAGAGTTTATCTAGTTTGTAGTTTTCAATAATTTCATCTGAAGTTTAAAGGATTTTGGCCAGTCGTAGCGCGAAATGTTCGTGCATCGCACGTTTCATGTCACGTTTTGTTAGATTCTTTCTTCCTTTTCATTTTTCAATTTGTTATACCTGAAATTAGGTATTGAATCGAAATTTCGTAATTTAACTATATTGCCTTCATTACGGTAGACCGTAATGCATAGGTGGTGATATTTAGATTCCCTTTCAGGGAATCTAAACTAAATTATGGTATATATGGGAATTAGCGCTCCCAGGGAAGGTCCCGAATTTAGAGTTAGGTGGGCCTTCTTTTTGTTGAAATAAAATGTTTTCTATTTGGTTAAGGACAATTTTTTTCGGTTCACTGTTATCCAGTTTTCTGCACCTCTAAATTTTTTTGTGACCTTTATCCTGTTTTTAAACGTCTTTCTCAACTTACTGTTTCTATACGCAGGGGATCTTGTGTGGAAAACACATCTTATGTATAGCTTCCGTATTCCCTTAACACCATACTAAATGGGGCCTTCCTCTCTTTGGAACGCCTTTGTTGCGGTTAAGGAGGCTTAAACTAACATCTAATCAAATCTGCTGGCATAACTCTGTGATATCGAATTTATTCATCTCGATTTTTTGGCCTTGACATGCATTGAAAATAATTAAAAGAAATGTTTTTCTCCACTACTCACTGACGCATGCTCCAAGTCACTTATCGGTCAAATTTCCAGAGATCGAGCTTAGAGTGGGACGATTCGGTTCAATTTACCCGAACTAATCTCTCTTGTGCATTTCCGATCTCCCGAGACTGAAAGGAGAGAGACGTCAGGCTCGCTCGAGTCAGGGCTGTTCATTTAACAGTTCTTTTTCGGGAATGAGTCTGGCCTTCATTTCGTCTTAATCCGATTTGCTTCTGAGGAGCGCTCGATGCAGCGCTTCCTCGATTTTTGATGTATTGCTTTCCGAACGGGTGAGTGTTGTTAATTGACTTGCCAATTCGACTCGTGTGTCTAAAAAAACTTAAACTATCAATTATTGTTCTGAGGTTTTTGACCGTCGGTAGTGATTAATCTGGAAGTTTTTCTGCGCTCCCGATATGGAAGTCTTTCAATGCGAAACGATTTTGTAAAAATTAACGATTATTCTGATATCAGTTTATCGTTTTTTATGGGTCAAGGAAAATTGTGTTTTCTTTTTCGGAGAATGAAGTTAGCTTGTAAGGGTTTAATAGCATCTTTTCTCAATGTATGAGATGCGTTAACTAAAACGAGATATTGATTGCTGAAAATATTTCTGCTGAGTTACCTCTTTTAGGGATGCTCTAATGAGGAATATCTTTCTGCGTTGTGCTTCTTGGGGACTCGGCGTCTCTCAGGAATATGTAGAATTTCAGAGCTACGTTCAGGAGATTGTTAAACGTGTGGTCCTAGTCAGTTTACTGAAGGGATTTATCGCTCTGTTGTGGTAACCCAAGCTATCCACCGTACAACTAGCATCAATTGTTACGGGAATCTGCTGTGGGTTTAGATTTTAGTTTGGTCAGCCTTGTCTTTGATTTTTCACTTTTTTTCCTGACCCAACTGAGACACAGGCCGACCTCGTGCACGAGCGTCTTCGTTTTATACATTTTAATTCTTGGTTGACCTTTTCGTGTCATCGAGATGTTTATTCCTTTATTCGACGGTGAAGCGATCTGTGCCAGCTGAGATACCAAGATTTTGCGCTCTCGTGGTGCCACTTGAAATTTAATTTCAATGAGTTTCTTTGTAACCTACGATTAACTGAGCAAGAACGGAAGTTTATTAAACCTTGTACATGTAACTAAACTCAGTGAAGTGAAAGAACATTAAGGCGTTTTATCTTGTTTCCACTTCAGGTATATCCCGTTTTCATCTTTGTTCATCCGCGTATTTTTGTATGAACTCTTACATTTCCAAGCCTCTCCAATAAAAGACAGTAAATACCTCTGGGGTCTGTCAAAGAGTGGCCAGATCAGTCATTTTCTGACCTGAATTTCCGAACTTTGCTTCCTTTCAAATTTATTTTAGGATTTTAGCGAAAGAACGAGTCAATCTGTCCATCCTTGTCAACCACAGCGCTTTGTTGTGAGCGTGCATTCACGCTATGTTAGTTTAGGGCTTGACGACGAAATAGCATGTTCCATCGTGAGGGAATTATTTTCTAGGGCGATGGAATATTTCATCCTTTGTTGCGATGTTCTATTTGAGCATAGGTCATAATTATTCTGTAGTTCGATGGGATCTTTGATTTACGTTGCTGGGATGTTATATGTGAAAATAGGTGGTAATTATTTTCTGCCTCGTTGGGGCATAGCGTCCTTTGTTACGATGTTCTATGTGAACATAAGTCGTAATTATTCTGTAGTTCGATGGGATCTTAGAAATACTTTTGTTGAAATGCTTTCGATGTGAATTACGACAAGCTTTGTTGGATGTTCGTTTTGAATATTGGTCGTAATTCTTTTTTTTAGCTCGGTGGGGCATAGCGTCCTTCGTTGCAATGTTTTTATGTAAACATAGGCCGTAATTAATCTCTAGTTTGATGGGATCTTTGAGTAGCTTTGTTGAGATGTTCTTCTTGAATATTGATCGTAATTATTATTTAGCTCGCTGGGCCATAACATCCTTTGTTACGATGTCTATGCAAACTTGGGCTGCAATTGATTTCCACCTTAGTGGGATATAACCCCATTTGTTGGGATGTCTATGCAAACTTGGGCTGCAATTGATTTCCACCTCAGTGTGATGTAACCCCATTTGTTGGGATGTCCATGCAAACTTGGGCTGCAATTGATTTCCACCTCAGTGGGATGTAACCCCATTTGTTGGGATGTCCATGCAAACTTGGGCTGCAATTGATTTCCACCTCAGTGGAATGTAACCCCCATTTGTTGGGATGTCTATGCAAACTTGGGCTGCAATTGATTTCCACCTCAGTGGGATGTAAGAGCCTTGAGCGTTATTTTTAACACGATTTTAATCGCTAAATGTAAAGAGGACACGTGCGTTTGATATCCGATGGCTCGCCTCCAGTAAATAAAATTGCAAAGCTTTAAGCTCATGTTAATCCTGGCTGTTTGTGTTCCCTTAGGCTCTTTTGATTAATTTGTCAGCGGATATCGCTTTCTTGCTTAAATGCATTGCAAATTTTGGATTTGGATTATGCGCTCAGTTTCGATCAAAACGAATTGCGTGTCTGTTATTCGGTTGCATTATCTTTATTCTGTTGCATCTTTCATCGTAGTGGCGTTTATTGTTTCATTTGCGTCTTTCATCGTACGTGGCGTTTATTGTTACATTTGCATTTATTCTGTTGTATCTTTCGTCGTACGTGGGGTTCAAGTGTTTGTCACAGCGGATCACACATTTTTAGTGTGGATCTCATGTATGAATTCAAAGCAACGCTATAAACTTTCTCCGTAAACCTGCTTTTTGCCCTCAAAGCTTACGCTAGCGGTCTGATTTACACTCCATTTAATATCGTTGCGGGGTTCGTTATTTTTTCTTCAAAAGAGCTTTCAAATGCATAGAAAAAGCTCGGTCTCTGTGGCTCCACTTGTGCTGCAAAGAGAAAGATTACTGGATAAAGAAATTGCTAGGCGGTGCTGTGACTAAATATGGTTACGCCAGGGTTAGAAGTGTTGCTATTTTTTGTTGTTGTGGTAATTTTATCGTTGGTGGCGCCACAAAAGCAAAAAACAAACGAAGGGATTTATCGGTTATATTTGCTCAGGAAATCAATGACTGCACTCGTATAATTCTAGAAAGAATGTGATTGGTGTTGTTCTGCCGAGTTGAGCAAAATAATCGTGATAGGAACATCTTGGATTGGTGTACTTCGGAAGATTTTAGACAGCTGCCATTCTCGACTTCATTTTTGACGCTGTTGCTTTAAAACCTAAAAGGCTCTGACTGAATTTCATGTTGTAAGAGTGAACAAATTATGTTAGTTCGCAACATGAGCGAAAAAAATATTTTGCAAATATTTAACACGAAAATCTGCTCTAGGATGAAAGCTGTTTCCTGGCAATTTTCATTGGTCAACAGCTAGAAAATATTACTCACACTCGGATGACTCGGTAAAAATGATTTCGGTGTAAAAACGGCATGGCATTCAATCTTCTGTTGAGTGGGAGCTCGTATGTTAAAATATAATTGAAAACCAGCATAAACGATGAATTTGTCTTTCTGTTCATTGGTAGTAAATATCAACGGGGAAGATCAGATTTCTCCTTCATTACTTCGAATTTATCGTGAAGCTTTCAGTAGTGGATCCTTTGGATCTTGTATAAACTTCTGTGCGCGTCACAAATGCCAAGCTCTCATTAACTGAGCACAGCATTTTGTAGCGTCCAGATAGTAGTCAGGTGGAGAACGGTCGGGGAAATTATGTGGCGACCTTCTGTCCTGTTTCTGCTTGCTTTGAAGATAACGTCTTTATTTACTCAAAGTGCATGTTCGAACCGAGCAAATTCAGGTACCGGTTTGCAGTTCTGGCATTCTGTGTTGCATTATCTCAAATTTTTAGTTCATGTAAGCGATCGGGACCGATTTGCATGTGTAACGGGACACAAAATGTCCGTGTTTGCACCCGCTTTACATAAAAAACTTTATTTGTGGACTTCTCATATAAGAAGCAAAGAATATGTTTGCAGCGGCTCGAAACGTCTCACTAGGAAGTGCATTGCTGTGCTAGACTGGAGTTTCTAATTTACCCGACAAATTTTTGAAGTTTTAAATGTTCCTCTAGTCTCATGCATAATAACACTCTTCTCAGGTCCCAATCTGAACCAAACTTTTCTCTGAACTTGAGCTCTTAACGTCCTAGGTAGGCGTATTGTAAAAAATATTCATCCTGGCCTGGAAAACTTCAGTTATTATGAGTACTCTCTCGTTTGCGTTGTAGTACTATATACTTGGTTATCTGTCTAGGTGCAACAACTTCTATTGGTCGTGTTTATGAGGTTTAGTTCCGTGAATTTAAATCTTATTCTTCTATTGCATTTGAGTTACAAGTTTCGGTTACAAAAGTAATGAAAGGTGTAGCCAATATTCATAATATTATCTTCGTTTCAGTAAAGCTTTCGTTGTTATTGCAGCTGGAATTTTCAATGTGGTGCTCTACCTACTGAGTGCAACGCAACCTGTTTTTTATGCATAATAAGCGTTACGATAAATTTTTGTGTAGGTATTCTTTAACGCTTCTACTCGTGTTCTGTGAGGTCTTCGTATAATTTATTCAAGAGTTTTTTTCCGTGTTAGTTACTTATCTCACTGAGAACTACAGCTTCCCTGGCCCATGCTGATATGCCGCTTAACTTGGCTTAGACTTTTCATTTTTTGAAATATTGGAGCCAAACAAATAAATTTCAATAAAATGTTTAAGTTTGGGGCGGCGTAGTTCTATCGTTGGGAGGTCACGAGTTTTGTGTAATAGGTCACGATTTTAGTAGTGTATATTTTTATGGAATTCAGTGTCATTCGAAAGCAGGGGGTATTGCGTGTGGATTTAACAGTTGTGACCTTAGTAGCATGAGAACCTAAAATGTCCATTTCATTCGCTTCTGTTCTTCAACGAGGAGTGATTGAGAGAGGGATAAAACGGCCTTGTAAATAATGCAATTTCCTTCATATTCCAATGAAATTGGCCTCGTACGCGATTGGTAGGTACTTGTTCATTTTGAGAAAGTTGGGCACAATTGATCGCGCATGGTTGGTGAGAGCAACCCACAAGGAACACAAAATCCGGAAAAAAGCATGGCGTGTGTGTGGGTTTCTAGCTATTGCATGAGAATTTTCTGGTGCTTTATCTAAAGCCAGCCTCACAGTTGTTGAATTGGGCTGGAGTTAGTGATAAGAAGCGATTATATGGCTTAGGTTCTCGAGGCATTCATCGATCGGTCGAGGAGGATGTGTCCCAACCTTAATTGGGCGCAGGGCTGAGAGCTACCTGCTATTTATATTGAAATTTGATTCCTTGTTTTAAATTCGTTCCCGCTTAGTTTGTTAATTGCGAAGCTTATTTTCATTTGATTAAAAATGCTGATTTTCAGATTCATCTTATGAGATGAAATGTGCCTGGTGTTATGTTCAGTCAACTGCGGGGCATTTGAGCGTGTTTAGTTTTCATGTTTTTAGTTACCTAACTCGAGTACCAGCCGCTATTTCCTAACAGTGGTATTTTTGCTAAGCCACGCTCATTAAATTTTAACCCAATCACAGCAGCTTTGTAGGTCCCTGAAGTACAGTAACATAGCAATTTATTGTGGGTAGTTTCGAGCTCATGAGCTTGTGTTTCTCTCATGATGTCTAATTATTGGCCGTCAATGGTTGTCAATATATTGTTGTTCGTCCGTGAATATCTTTTCATGCCTCATTCAGGTATGGAATAAATTGAACATTGGTGTGTGGTTCAATCTGTGAGGGTTAAGAATAAATTGAACATTGGTGTGAG
>JACJUY010000144.1:313451-325381 GCA_014220935.1 Platorchestia sp. MABIK
TAGTTCCTGTGTGTGGTTCGATCAGTAAGGGCTAGAAATAAATTGAACATTGGTGTGTGGTTCAATCAGTAAGGGTTAGGAATAAATTGAACATTGGTGTGTGGTTCAATCTGTAAGGGTTAGGCTAAAACAAAGAGATGAACTCGTCCTCATTAGGAGCGGTAACCCAGCAGGACTCGGGGCCTAAATAGAGTTGCAACTCTGTTCGCTGCAGCCACGCTCTCCTCGAGCTAATTAATTGCCTGCCTAATGACGGAGAGGGCGGACAAATTTTTTTTAGCGATGAATGTAGGCGCTCATTTGTTGGTCGTCCAATTGAGGTTTGGCTTGCGTTACGGCTCTTCAGAGGTTTGGCTGCGTCTATAGAAGAACAATTTCGAGCTTATTTTATATCTTTAACCCTTTTTTGTTTTGTAGGGATTGAAAACTTGGGGGTTCTGGAAGATCTTGAGATTCATTGATTCGTGGCGTCCTCGATCTCTGAGTTGGAAATTGTCGATTTAACTTTGGCCGTCCGTCGTAGTGCGTGCGCTGGTTCCTATGCTTAGCTTGACTAGCTAGCATGCGGCAGTCATTCTCAACAGAGTGTATGTATGACCGTTATGTGCTGCTGCACCGTCTTGCAACTTAAAAGAGGACCGTGCGGTACTCTTTAAAGAAACCGCAATGTAGCATTTATTATCGATTTTGTATCTTACTATGTATTATGAATTTCATCACCGATAGGCGATTTCTGATGTCGGTGAGAACCTGAAGCCAGCGCAAGTCTATTGACGATTGTTGTAATAGGGCGGTGTGAGCACTAAAATTCAATTAGGAAATGAGTAATAATACCTTATGGCTTTTTAAAAGAGGTTTGTTTTTAAATTATGTTTAATCCTAAAATTCTTAATTTACAAAATCAATTTTGCTGAAAAATCTTGGGTGGTATTTTATACCTGATCTATATCAATGTTTAGTTGAGGATGATCAAGTGATGGAAGTGATTTCCGTCCATATTTCGGACCAGTCATTTTCCGAATCGTTTATCAAGCTGTGCCCACAGTACTATTTAAGTCGGGATACAGATAGTGATAAGGTATTGAAAAGTAATTTTTTCTAGGAGTCAAGCTCCATAATAACTGCGTCTGTATCATTCAGTGCATTACATTTCTGCTGCATTATAGTGACGGGAATTGATGTTACGTTAGGGAATAGAGCAGCTGTTGTGTTCTGGCTTGGCTATCCCAGGGGGAAAATGTGTGAAGGCCCGATCTGAGAGTTAGGTAGGCCTTCTTTTTGTTGGAATGAATTTTTTTTGCTATGTTAAGGACCAGCTCTTACGGCTCACTGCTGTCCTGTTTTTCAGTACCTACTACTTTCTTCTTCAACTTTTATCTTGTTACATGAACTTCTTTCCCAACTTACTGTTTCTATGCCCCTTCTGCATAGATTCTGCATTCCCTATCATTCATACTAAATGGTGCCTTCCTTCTTCGTCTCTTCGATACGATCTTTTTTTGTAGCGGTTAGGGAGGCTTAAACTAACTTATAATCTTAATCTTAATCTGGCTTGGCTATTTGTTGTGTGAAAAAATTGCGTTACGGCTGTATCATACAGTGTATTACATGTTTACTGCATTATAGTGACGGGAATGAAAGTTACGTTGGGGAATAGAGCAGCTGGTTTGTTCTGGCTGGGCTATTTGTTGTATTCCGGCTTGGCTATCTGTTGTGTGACAAATTCAATAGAACAATATAACAGCTGTTGTGTTCTGGCTGGGAAATTCGCGAGAACAATATAGCAGCTGTGTTCTGGCAATTTGTTGTGTGAACAAATTGGCGAGAACCAACCCGCGAGTTGTGTTGACTTTGTGGGCAATATTGTTAATATCGCTGGCTGACCAGCACGGCCTCAGCGCCCCTCCCTTTTTTATAGGACTTCAATTTGGGGGCCATTTTTATTGCTTTTCTTGAGCATGCCCCAAAAATTTTGTATTTTATCAGCTCAGCAGTAACATTTATTGGGAGTGTGAGTGGGGTGAAGTGCGTCTGGGTGACGATGCCTCCAGTTAACTCAGATTTAATCCCTCGAAAATTCTGTTGTAAGTTTTCTCGTTGCTCGAGCTATAATTATGTACTACTTCCTCTGTGTTGCAGTGGATAAGTATGAAAATTAATGTCTGTGGGTGTCTTGAGAACGCTTGTTTTTAACGGGAAGCGCTAGCATAAACATGCCTAATTAGAGACCGCAAAGCGCACTTGGACGTTGTTTTCTCTGCTAGGACGTTGTTTTCTCAGCCACTTGAAGTCGGTTTTGCTCAGTCAAATGTTCAGGAATGACTATTGCATTTTTTTATTTATTTGTGTTCAGCTTCTATTAAGTATTGAAAATCGTTAACATTCGAGTTAACGATTAATCAATTTTAAGTCCTCCATTTCTAGAATTGTTCTTTATTTGTGTAACGCTTCGTAAATGTACTTCCCAGGACGTTCGAAAAGCTACTGAAATATTAGTTTTATTCTCCGTGGATTTACGTGAGAGATACTGAAACATTAGTTGTATTCTCCGTGGATTTCTAGGAGAGATACTGAAATTTTAGTTGTGTTCTCCGTGGATTTTCGTGAGAGATACTGAAATATTAGTTTTGTTTTCCGTAGATTTACATGGGAGTTACTAAAATATTATTTGTATTCTCCGGAGATTCGTATTGAAAGTCTAAACGAACTAAAACTCACTAGAAGAACCGTGAAAGTACAGTTTTTTTACGGATTCTCAGGTGCATACTGTTTTTCTAATGTCACGGGGCGGGATTTGATAATGGCAACTTTAAGCCTGGCGGTGTCGCACTCCACACCCAAGGAGCGGCTCCTCTGTCACGAATTGCGAGTTCATCGTGAATTCCTATGCCCCTTGATCACGCCTAGCATTAAAAACGGCCCTCTTTATATTTTAGAAAATGACCCTGTTTATATTGTTGAAACAGTCATTCCACTGACTTTGTGCTGTTTTGGCTCGAATTTGATTTTTTATGGAATTCATCGTCTAAAAAACCTCAAGATTCATTTTTAATATGATTCACAGTGAAAAATATTTCTTTAGGGGGCCATTGTTGAAGCTGTTTTGAGCTTCGCACTTCAGTAATCGCTCGAATCTGAGAGAATAATGCAGTCTAACGAGCTTGATCAGCTCGTTGGTCACGGTGTCGAAGCAGCGGCACTGCAGGGTCCACTCGTCGCCCCTTGACCCTGCCTCACCGCCAGACGGCGGCCCCTTGCTGCTGTAGCCTCTCTCTCAAGTTGGGTGTCTTCGTGCTTTGCTGCTGATGACCCTGTTTATTGCTTTATCAGCTCGGTTAAGGCTGGTTAAGGCTGGGTATTTTCTGAGTGTGGAACTGGATTTCGTCGTTTTTCAGCAGCTTCATTTTTGTCAATTGTGGAGTTGCGAAGTTGCACAAGCTGGGGAGTTAAGAAGTGTGTTCGCTTGTGCTACTGTTAATTTAGTATTCAATGGTGGTTTACCGTTCAAATCACTTTTGACCATCAAAAATGGTCATAGGTCCAGAGTTAAGGGGAAGGCTTTTTTTGCTGAAATAACATGATTTTTCGGTTTGTTATGGAACACCCCCCCTTCAGGGGGATACAACTTTTGTATCTATGGGAATTAGCGCTCCCAGGGGGAAAATGTGAGGGCCCGAGCCAAGGGTTAGGTAGGCTTCCTTTTTGTTGAAATAAAATAGGTTTTTGTTCTGTTACGGACCATCTTTTTTCGGTTCACTGCTGTCCTGTTTTTCAGCTCCTACCACTTTCTTCTTCAACTTTTTCTTGTTTCATGAACTTCTTTCTTTGCTTACTGTTTCTGTGCACCTTGTGCATAGATTCCGCGTTCCCTCAACTCCATACTAAATGGTGTCTTCCTCCTTCCTCTCTTAGAACATCTTTGTCGTGGTTAAGGGAGTCTGAAACTTTCTTATATAATAATAATAACATGGAACACCCCTCAGGAGGATACAGGCATACAGCTATTCTGTCGATGGAAATTGGGGGTCCCAGGGTGGAAATGTGAGGTTTAGTAGACCCCCAATTTGCGTAGATTAGATTCTTTATTTTGTCACGGACCGTCTCTGTTTTCGAATCTCTGCTGTCGTGTTTTTTTTAGCTCCTCTGACATTCTTCTTCAACTTGTTCCCTAACACACCTTCTCATCTTACTGTTTCTATGGGATCTTGTTCGGGAAAACACCTTGTGTGCAGATTCTGCGTCATCATAACTCCTTTCTAAATAGTGCCTTCATCTCTTTGAACATCTTTGTTGTGGTAGGAGAGGACCATCTTTATCAATCAATTTTTTATAAGTTTTAAGTACAGAATAGTTGTTTTCCTGTGTTGTGTTGTATTTTTCTGATAAAAATTATCAGAGAAATATAATTTATGGTCTTTCTTCTTCTTGGAAGTCAAAGTAATAACTAAAATTTTTTGAATTGCACCGTTTCCTTGTTTATTTAAGTATGAAGTTCTATTATCTAGACCAGTGTTATTCACTAATTTTTGCAAGAGAGCCACTTCGGTTAAACGCATTGATCGAGAGAGCCGCAGCTACTGCAAGTTAGCGTATATTATATAAATTATGTATTTATTAATTTACATATTTTTCGAGAGCCGTAAATTGAGTCATCGGAACCGCCAGCGGCTTGCGACCTGCGAAATGAATGCCGCAGAATCCTGTAAATCGGAATCGCAGAATCTACATAAAATCCTGTAAATCGGAGTGTATCTGACGTGTAATTTGGATTTAAGCGTAAAGGTTCCAATAATGTAAGCTCGTTCTTCAGAAAGCACAAAGCGTCTTCAAATACCAGTAGACCGGAACAGCATGGAAGAGATACGTGCTTGTAGTGGTGATACGCTAGCAATTCGATTCGCAGGAAATCGCGTGAAAAATGGAAAGGGGGAAAACTGATGTCTCTCAACAGGGTAAGTCTCGCAACAGATTTGCGACACAATCTAGCGTGAGGACGGCGCTTATTTTAATCTGTAGAGTGCTACGCTCCCCGAGAACTCTTACGAGAGATCTTGGTGTTATACGAATGCCTACTTCTGAGAAAATCATTACATCGGGGGTACGCTATCGTTCATTAATTTCAGGTTTTGTATAGTACGTTATGCGGGGGTACGCTATCGTTCATTAATTTCAGGTTTTGTATAGTACGTTATGCGGTGTTCACACATGCAGAGTATTTGATTGTATGGAGGAATTTCAATCCGATGAAATTCTCCGAAATTCCATGGTATGATGAAATTGCATCGGCAGCCGAGAAGAACGATTACGTACGGGGTAAACTAAAGCTAACGAATTTCAGGTTTTGTGTACCACGTTATGCGGTGCTCACACATGCAGAGCATTTGATTGTTTGGAGGAATTACATCGGATCAAAACGAACCAGTACGTGTCTGTAAGGGGCTCTCTGTGGCTCTTTTCATTTCGCTCTCCGAAATTCCATGGCATGATGAAATTGTATCGGCAGAATGCACGCTGGCTTGCCATCCTGTCCCACTCATAGCGCAATTCTTTGCACAAACGGCGCATATCTCGGCCGTTCCTTGAATTGACTTGGTTTATGGAATGTCATGTTCCGTCAGCTCTGCGTCCTGAGTGCCCGCCTCTGCTTCCTAGGCGACATCTAACTCTGTCTGCCTCGCAGGAGGATACGTCTATTGTGTCTGTGGAAATTAGTGCTCTCCGAGGGAAGATGTGAGGTCTCGAGTTGAAGATTTGGAAGGCCTTATTGTTGAAGTTGAACTGGTTTTTGTTTCGTCATGAACTTAATTTTATTTAGTTTACTGCTGTCCTGTTTTTAGCACCCGCTACTTTCGTCAACTTTACTCTTGTCTCATAAACTTACTTCCCAACTTTCAGTTTCTGTGTGCAGGGAATCTTGTGTGAGAACTCACAGGGTGCATAGCTTTCTCCGTTCCCTAAATTCTGTACTAAATTATGTTTTCCTCATTCTTCTCTGAAGCATCTTTATTGTGGTAAGGGGAGGCTTTAACTACATTTTATGTAATCGAACTCTGTCTTCTCTACTCTAAACAAATGTTGTAAAATGCGCCATCCTCCCATTTTTCGAGTCGACGTTCTGTAGAGGGTTTTTTAAGCGTTCCAGCGAGGAATTAAGTTTTTATAGTTGGGGTGCTATAATTCAGCTTCCCTCTTATGGAAATTGAGTGATGCCAGGATATTAATCTAGCCGCGGGGTCTTGTTTGTTGTATTAGAAATCGCGAGATCGACTGCTCAAGCTATAAATTCATTCCATTACAGAGCGCCTCTCTAACTTGAAATGTGCCAGATTTAGACTATAGCAGTCCTGCGTCGCCAATGCTCAGTCTAAGCAAAAGACTTTTTAACGGTAGTTTTTATGAACTTGAAGGATTCGTCCATTTTTCCAAAAACTTTGTAATTTTTTTAATGGGCTTTGGCGTGCGTGTTTCCGTAGCCATTCTACCGGAGTTTGGCAATTCCAGTCAAACTTTTTGACGGTAATATTTACGGTTTCATCCATGCAAGGTTAGCCTCTGCACTTGGCGGCTAAAATTATATTCACTGGCGTCAAATTTAGACTGAGTTTTGTTCCTTTCGTCTCCGTTCTGATGATCATTTCTACATTTCTTTTCATTTCTTGGTTTTTTTACATTTCTTGGAGGGGGAGGAGTGAAAGACACTTTACCTCTGTTGTGCAAGGCGATTTTTTCACCTCTATGAAGGGTAGGCTTCACCTTCGATGCATTAGGATCCTTTCGTTCAGTCCCCTCACTAGTTCGTATTAAGGATCTCATCTAAGGTGACGTTGATTGAATGAAACGATTTTCTTAAAAGCTTGCCCGAACTCTCCCATTCTGTTCCATCACTAGTTGATATTAACTCATCTAAGATAACGTTGACTAACGAATCGATTTTTCATAGAGTTAACTCTTGTTTATATTTTTATAAATGAAACGACATTCGAGGAAGTGATCAATGTTCTATGTAGTGTATGGTTTCCTAAAGTGACGCACTTAGCCGCTATTTGCTACTTCATTGATGTTCATAGTACAATAGGAACGTTGATAATACTCTGCAATGAGTGCAAAGCTCGTATTTTTTTCTACTTCTAATGTTCTTTGTCCTAACATGCTGTGAACGCATAAAACCGTGAGGACGAACGCTTCTGTTCAGTTTTTTTAGCTGATCGTTTTGGCCATAATGAGACCGCACAAAGCCTAGAAATCGGTAACTTTATAGAAGAAAAATTCCATCTAAGTTTAGTATTGAAAGCTGTCTGTGGGGCACGCTGCGTGTGTAAGTAAACCTGTCTCCTAAGACAAAGTTTCGGTAGATCTCTCACATAGACACTCGGAGAAGCGGAAGCGCACAAAGAGGGTTTGCCTATTCATACAACTACAAGATTTGCTCTTTCAAGCTTGTGCATGCCGGATACTGAAGTTTGATGCGATGTTATTACAGAGAACAATTTCGTGTGGTGCGATAACATCGCCGTATCGCTCCATTTATGCGTCCGTCTCTCTCGCTGTGCTCCTGCCTCGCTGGATATCAGATCCTTTCTTCCTCGTCACGGAAAAACTTCCGTTTAAGATCCTGTTTTTTGTTAAGCTGCAATTTTGCCTGATTCAACAAATTAGAAGATTGACATTTTTCTAAGCGACTAATCAGCCTCTGTTCCGTGTGGGGAAAACCCTGAGCTTCTCCTGAATTTGTCTTCCATCAGCCATGAAAATCTTTTTTATCGTCCATGACTTTTGGGATCGAGAATTCTGTCATTATCTCCACGACGCTAATTCCGCCTGAAGCAGGAGCACGGGAGTGGCAGCTGGAAAGGTCTTGAGGAGACTTTGCCAGTAAATACATTTACAAATAAGTCACCAGCATTAACGCTTTGTAACTTGGAGTGTGCAGTTTACTGACTACGAGTGATACAATATATTTGTTTTGTTCGTATTCTCATCTTCTATTTTGCTCGGAATCATCTCACGTGTGTAGAAATAGTTACTAAATTTTTAGGATGTAACGAAGTTTTTAAACTAAAATACCATCACGCGACAAGCCTTATAAACTTTGATTACGCCAAGTCTCCATAGGAAGTGACAAGTAGGGCTCTTAAAACTCGCTGTGTTCCGAGCACCATGAATGCATTTAGCTCTCCATGGACGAGACTTCCTGATTTCCAGTGTGGACCATCTCATGCTTATTGTTGCTCATGAGACGTGGTATGAATGCGAAATAAACTCTTTGTATATTGATACTAACATTATTACACCCTGAATGTAAGGCTTAGACATCTATGTTTTTAAAAGAGTATTAGACAGCAGCCAGAATTTCTTTATTTTCTTGTATTTGCTCTTCTCGTTTCAGCATTGTAAGTGACGGTGTCGCGTGGTGTAGCTTTTATGATGGTGATTGCTCGTTAAATTTTTAGCTCTTTTCATTTTAGTGACTGCACGTCTGTGTTCTCACGGACCTGTTCGAGTGTAGTTCCTCAACACGGCGACTGCGATGGGTTAAGCTGACGTTCAATGTTCAACTCAAATTTAGCGTCAAAAGTTTTTAGCAATTTTATAAATACCAAACATTAACTGGGGTCCGTTAAGAACCATTAATTTTTAAAACTTGTTGGTATTTTTTAAACGACCCATCGATGGGTCGTATCGCGAGCAACACGTTGAGCTTCCCTCACGGGAGGATTATTCTTGTATTGTAAGAAATTGTTCGTGGTTCGTGTGGACCTGACCGTTGCAACTCCACCGCAGTTAGCATGCTTGGTATTTTATTCTGCTGTTAGCGTGCACATTGTTCTATGGGTTTCGTGTTTAGTTTTTAGGCACGTATTAAATCTCGCAAGTGTGGCTGGCCCCATTTTTTTCACGCCCTCATCTGGAAGAACTTCGATCTCATTTCTATTTCTTTGAGTTGCAGTGTTGGCAGTCTTTGATGATGCGCTATTGGCTCTGTTTGTTGATGTTTAGTGGTGTATTGTGTAAATTATTTTGTTTCACCATTGACGAATTTAGGTTGGGTTCGGTTCCATTCAGCGAGTTGATCTGTACTTGTATCCATATAAGTGTGTCGACTCATTTTGTGATCTCAACTTTGGAAGCGCTTTAGTGCTACAAAATTTTGAGTTTTGTGGTCAACGTTGTGAGCTGGGATGTATATTTGATTTGAGGACGTGTTAGGGCAACGAAAGTTAAAGATTTTCCCTACACTTTGTCGCGGGAGCCATTTTGATTCCAGTTGTGTGGAAGTGCACTGCTGTCCGTCTGACATGCACTTCGCAAGCAGACGATGTGAAACATAAAACGTGTATTTTAAGTTAAGCTATTTTTTAGTCTTGTATAATATTTTGATGCTCTTAACCCTTTAACGTCCGCATTTTGTACTCCTAGTACCGTTATAACCACCACCATCATTAAACTGGCACCGGCATCAGATAGTCACCGACATCACAACGAGGAAGTGACTGCCTGCCACTCGACAATGAAATCCGAAGAACACATTAGGGCACAAATTTCACAAGAAATAAAATGTATTACAGCTGTTTATGAATCTGGATTTTGAAATCCACTTTGACGGTGAAGGGTTAACCTATGATCACTTCTCATTAAATTTAGTTCACATAAATCTTGTATCTCGCTTCACAGTCAACACAACGGGTACTTCTTACGTGTTTGAACGATATAGTTATAAAACCCCAGAGAATTCATTTTGAAAACTAATTGTTAACTTGAAAAATAAATATCGTCAGACCTGTAGTCGATGTATCTCGCGTAGTGCTTCAGCTCAGCGCTACATTGACGAGGGCCTCATTTGAATAGCTTAGTCTACCATCGCTGGCAATTGAGCAGGAAGCGCTTTGTCCTCAAATAAAAGCTAATGTCGTGTCGCCGGTAAACAATTTCGAAGCCCGATCGAATAAAATTCTTTTCTTGAACTCGTAACAAATATCGCTGCGCCCATCTCCTCGTCGACGGGTCTCCCCATCTTGGCCAGGTTTATGTGCTATTACCGTAAATTTGAGAATGGTCTCATTGGTGGTCTGAGAAGAGCATGAATTTCAGACGCGATTGCAAACAAAAGCGAAATTCTCGTCTCTTGGCGTTTCCGGAAATTGGCATTGAACGGAAGCGATCGGCTTGCTGTCTATTATCGTGACGAGTTATGTTCTGCGTCGTGCTATACTGTCCGTGAGTTCCGTGCGGGAGCCTTTAATAGAGGGCTTCCCAATAGGCGCGTGTTATCAACTGCTCGTGTTTGCGCAATGACATCGCTATCATAAGCCTGTGTGCTCTCCCCCCACCGGCCCCGTCTGCTCATACCGCGTATTGCTCTCCGGCGATGTGCTCATCATCCTCCGCTCTGATCAATGTACTCGCAATGCTTCTGGTACAATTTATGTATCTATTGGTTGATATTTTGTGCGTGCTTGACTTCATTTTCCCCTTTTTTGAAAGGAAAACACCTATCAATTGATGTGCTCATCATCCGCCGCTCTGATCAACGTACTTGGAATGTTTCTGGCCAAGTTGGTATATCTATTCGTTTGTGATATGTTGTGCGTGTATAGCCTTCATTTTCCTCTTTTTAAAAGGAAAACATCTGTTTTTTTTTCCTATTTTGTTTTTAAAGGAAAACACCTTCCAACCGATGTGCTCATCATCCGCCGCACTGATGAATATACTCGGAATGTTTCTGGTCAAATTTATAAATTTATTCGTTTATTATACGAAGCAGTATTCGGAGCACTTTTCGTTATCATACGTCCGTTATTTTTTTTTTGTTAAGTATGGCTAGCTCCCAGATCATCTGCATCGCAGATTCTACTTAAGCTCCTCGGGATGTGGGATACATCTTGTTTATGTATTAATATGTTTCCTTAATTCCATACCTGATGGTGCATTCCTCGTTCCTCTCTTACAAACATTTTTTGTTTTGCGGTTAGGGAGGCTTAAAGAAACTTAACTAATCTAAGCACGAGGCTAAGGGTGTTTTGCTACCTTAGGCACGCAAAATTTTAGAGTTTTCTCCGTGGCTCTAGAGATGGGTGTTCAGAGTAATGTGATGAATTGATCAATAGGAAAAGGGTAGCGTTTCCTCCTAACTATGTACTAACACTTCCTCTCACATGTATTTGTACTCGAAAATGTTCTCAATTGATGTCTGACAGCGGATTTGAACTTCGATATAACCCATGTTGCTCCTGTGACATAGTACTCTTCTCAGGATAAGTTTCTGCAACTATTATGTCCTACTTCAACTGGTAAAATTACAAGTGAGGTTAATTTCAGCCCATGCTTGGCGAAGAATCGAATAAAATGGACTAAATGAAGCGTTCCATTTTTCAATGCCATATTCTTTTGAAATTCCTTTCTGTCCGAGTTTAGGCGAGTATTGTGTAACTTGATGTTATTGTATGACTCTGTAAAAACAGATTTTTCATTTGTTTAATGGAGAACCTGTATTTACGTGAACACTCTCAACAACAGCGATTCGTGGTAAATGCTTACAGTATTGAATGTAAGAGGAGTAGCTTAAACTGGTGCGAGAAGTTACACTCTAACACGCTGGTGTTTCTGTGGGGCTCTAACCCCGTGCCTTTACATGCGACGCAAGCTCTTTCTGCTTGTCTCCATCGCTTACCTAAAGCTGACTTGCACTGGAATTTCAGTTCTATTCACACCCAGTGGGACGCAGCAAACTTGATTCTTGAATAAAAATCACCGGGACGGGCGTCGAGAGGAAGTCAGTGATGACGCGTGGCAACGCAACTCCTAATGTTGCGGGCACAAACCCTTCCTGGAATTTTGCTCGCTTGTCGCGTCTAGTTGTAGCAGACTGAGCTCTGCTTTGTGTCAACGCGCTCCTATGCAGGCGTCTCATTATGCGGCTGGCGGTGGGTCTG
>JACJUY010000144.1:328391-338964 GCA_014220935.1 Platorchestia sp. MABIK
ACCTGTTGCTGAGGTATATAGACAGTATTCCTAAGGGACTCTAGTCTTCACACAAAAACACAGAAAACCCTAAAAAACCTACGTCTATACCATTTTCTATGCTTCCTGAGGGATGCCATGTTAAGTGTTTAGAAACAATGGAAAAACAATAGTGTAGCGAGTGGCGAATTGTTTTGAAAAAAATTGTTTATTAATCTACATTTCAAACGCAGGCATCACCAGCGGTGATATTAGCTCCAGTCAAATCCCGGCCCCTGGGTGCAAATTGACCATCATTACTAGCTTACGGCGTGCCTGGCGTACACCCAATTCCGTTTTCAGTGCACAGGAAATCGACAGCTCTTCCTTTATGTGTTGAAGTGCGTATCACGAACACCAGCAGTTTAATCGCGCTAAAGAGAACACTTTCAGAAACGTTCACTCGCGTATTCAATCATTCGAGCAACGCTGAGGAGAGAGAAATTACAGAATGTGCTGAAGAAGAATAGAAATGAAAAGGAAAGGGAAGTGGAAGACAAAAGGAGACAACTTCGTATGTATTGCCAAGTTGAATCATTCAATTTGGAAGCTGCCAGTTTTCGACTCGCAAACCGCGGGTAATCATTTCAAAGGGCCACTTGAAAACTAATCTTGTTATTAACCCTTAAACGCCAGCACTTTTGTACTCATAATTTCGTTATCCCAAACACGGTCATTAGACTTGTACTGGGATCATAATGTCAGTGATATCAGAATGAGGAATGAACTGCCACTAGACAGTGCACTTCAAAAACATATTACAGAAGCAATTTAACAAGAAATACAATATTTCAAAGCAGATTTTTAAATAGGACTCAAGAGTGCTCTCGGACGTTATTAGATTAACCAGATCTGACGGAGGAGGAAAACTGAATACCAAAAGCACGAAGATTTATTACAGACTGTCTACTCATTAAACCGTTCGCAATTTATTATGATAATGAGCTTGCATTAGTAGGTCAAATTAAGCGTCACTAAGAAGGGGTAAAATCCGTGAAGCAGAGAAACTCAGAAGTGATGCTTCCAACTGAAGAGTAAACGATATTCGTATTTATTCATACTGAAAATTAAAACTTTACTAAAGATGATCACCATAAGTATTTTCAAAACACCATTATTCTTCTTAGTGTACAAAACCTACGATTTATGTACCATATTCGTTCAAGTTAGCATAAAAAGAACAAAACCAACAAGATTCCTTTTACGCAACTAAAAGGTCATAAAGAAGAAGATAAAGATGTGATTTCTTTTAGAAAATGTACATAAAAAATACACGAAGAGGAAAACGCGGCAATCTAAAGGTGACATTCGTGACGAAAATGATCAGAAAACTCAGCCAAAAACGTGATATCCACACGAGAAAGCTTTTAAAAAACGCCAAATAAAAAGAAGGCTGAGAGCCCAATCAAAGCTGAAGATCGCGAGGACCAAAAATTCGAGCGTGAAACAAGCGATGCGAGCGGCGGAGAGGAGCTAGCGACTGATCAAACAGTGTCCGAATGGAGCTCAGAAAAGAGAAGATGGGCCATTTCAGACACGGGCGTCACGCAGCGGACGCTTGAAAATTTGGCCGGCGCGCGCCCTCCATCCCAGGCCGAGCGTGCAGCTGGAATTGCGGGAATTACGAAATGGGTCTTCTAATTTAGAAGAGGTCCCATGATCAACGCTCTGTCCTCGACGCGAAACGTCTTAGAGATGGGATTATTTCAGCCTCTAGTGGATATTTATACAAATCTCAACAAACACCACTGAAGAATGTTGACTAAATGTTTTTAAAAATTCTCTTGCATATGTTAAATACAAGAGACGTCCAATAGTAAATAAAACGTAGAAAACCAGTATCGTCAGATACTGGTTCACAAGCTGTGTGCCCATTCCCTGCGCACAGGACCAGCAAAACTAAAAGAAGTTTAAGAAACTAGATAAAAATAGAAGTCGAAAATAATAGGCGCTGAAAAAAGAAGGCAGTAAACCGAAAAAAAGAGGGTCCTTCAAAAACAAAAACTATTCTCTGAACAAAAAGAATAGTTGCCTGACCTTCAGCTCAGGACCTCACAGGTTCCTCCTGGGAGCGCTAATTATTTTAGATAAAATGGTTGAGTTTTCCTGAGGGGTAAAAAGAATCCGCTGCACCCACTTACGATAATTACCTTTTTGGGTAGCATGCTTTTTCGTGGACGAGAGTGCGCCATCAACCACAGGAACTAAGTAAACATTCATAATGGATTTGAAAAACGATTACTACTTTTTTAGCAGAGCAAGGATGATTTAGGGGATGGGAAGAGGCGATCAAGAAGACAAATTTACAACCAGAGGGCACCTTAGTTGCGGCCAAAAAGTGAGCGAGTTTAGTTCCGCAAAAAAGGAGTTATGGCGCTGCATCTGACATTTCGAGGAATGGGCTGGTACTGTGCAGGGCTTTTAAGGCCCACCGGTGGTCACTGAAGGAATTTCTATAACGCGGGTAACACACCGGTAATCAAAAACTGCATTTTTAATAAATGCCAAATGAGTGCACTTCTCAATACAAGCTTCAGCTCAACCTCACATATTCCCTAAGAGCGTTAATTTCCACACGCAACATAGTTGCACCCTTAGAGGGGTGGCTTTCTTTGAAATAATTTTTCACGCTGGTAGGAAACTAGAACGACATAAACTTTGAAGTGGCAACAAAGTTATTGAGTTGAATTTAAGTCGGTGAGAGCGCGTCAGGAATTTCGGTAAAACAGCACCAGAAGTGTGCCTGCGATAAATGTCGACTTTTGAGTATTACAAGTTAACTCTTTAAATGTTACTTTTTTCAAGGAAAAATTGTGTGAGTTACCGCAAAAAATGCAATAAGGTGTGAATTCCTAATGATGCATTCACAATGTAAATATATCATAAATTTCAATGTCCTTCAAGAACGACTGTGGTGCACATAGGTTCGAATTGCAAGATGACAAAAGTAGTTCCAAATGCTCAGTGTATTCAACTTGCGCAGATCACGCTCCTCGTTGGCTTCTCTTTCAAGGTAAGCAGATGAATTCAATGATAGAAACGATTGACACCAAGAACCGCTGGAGTGTCAAAGTGGACGTGTACACTAAATCCAAATATTAAAAGAACACTAAAGAACCTCAAACGAAGCCCATACATTCTCACATCCAGAGCTGCAGCATCGGCATAAAGATAGACCATAAAATTATTACTTAGGATGTAAGATTATATTACCATAGCGACTGGGAGAAGCTTTGTCCTTCCAGTAACTACAGGAGAAAAACAGCGTGAAATTTCCAGATAAACTCACGATAAGACACGAGCTCGTGAAATGGTAACAAATATTTCGCAGCAGGATGCATTTGCTGTTAACAGCTCTGTGGTCTATTATTAAGACATACATTCGAAATTATGACACATCAGCGTTGCTTTGCTATCAACGTCCGGAGGAACAAGAATCTTCACAACCGAGCGTCTTCGGTCATTTGTTCCTCTGCAACAGGGTATTCATCATGCTTACTTTTAAGGAAAACACTCGTCGGCACATGCGCTTTTAACAAAGCGCAGAAGAGACGCTCCACGCGATGATAATAATGAATGTTCGCACACCGGCATGCAGAAACGACAAGAGGAAAACACTCGTCGGTACATGCGCTTTTAACAAAGCGCTGCACGCGATGATAATAATAAATGTTCCCATACCCGCAAGCAGAAAGGACAAGCAGCAGCGGGAGCGTTTAGTGACGTTTACAAACGGACAAGTTGGCAGAGCGTGAGGGCAGCGCGAGCTAATAGAGCAGCCTCACCAAACCATTCATCAGCGACAGCGAAATTGCACTTCACTTTCATTAAGAATCAGTCATAAATTAAAGCGAGAGCTCATACGTGCCACTCGTCTCATTTAAGCAACATCAGTGACAGATGCGTGAGATGGAGGAGGGAGCAGGTGATACTGCCCCTCACCACGACGTTACCCTTCACCACTCCTTTTCTTTTTTACTCATACTACCGCCATTACAACAGCACCAATATCAGGTTGTCCCCGGCATCAAAATAAAGGAGGAACTCCGACTCTTCCCAGTGAACTTCACAGAACACATTAGGGTACAAATTGGACAAGAAATAAAACATATTAGAGTTGGTACTCGTCTTGTCTTGAAAAGAACCATGGACGCTAATGGATTAAAATCGCCCGATGCTAAGCACGAAAGGGACGAACTAGCTAAGGACTCGAGGTTGAGATCTTTGAGAGATTAGATAGTAAGTTAGTTTAGGCCTCTCGAACCACAACAAAGGTGTTCCCAGGAGAGGAGGGAGAAAGATACCATTCAACATAGAATTAAGGAAACGGGAAATCTATGCGCAAGTTGTGTCTTCACACCCTGCGCATAAGAACAGCAAGACTGTAAGTTAATAAGACAACATAAAAGTTGAAACAGAGAGCAATAGGCGATGGAAAAAGACACCATGGTGAACCGAAAAAAGATTCAAAAATCCTATTCCATTTCAACAAAAGAAAGGCCTACCTAACCTCTAGCTCAGGACCTCACACCTTCCCCTAGGAACGCTAATTCCTATGGTTAAAATAGTTTTGCCTCTTGAGAGGAAACCAGAGAGAGGGTTAAAAGAGCTCTTATCATGGAAATGAATTCAAGTTTTACGCACCAGCCTTGCTGCAGAGACTCGAGTTCTTACCGCTGCGAAACGACCAATCGATGGGTCGTTTGAAAAATGTTAACAATCCTTTTAAATTAACGGTATTCAATGGACCTAGTTAATGTTTGGCATTTATAAACTTGCAAGAACTTTTGACTTTAAATTTGAGTTTAATATTGAACTCAACAGTAAACGTGTTAAGAAGCGTCGAGTTCATGGTAAGGAAGCGGCTGAAGGAGCGTTTCTACCAAGTCCCACAAGGAAGAATAGTAGCAGAGAGAGCACAGGAAAGGAGCACTTATGGAGAACAATGAAATTGGTACCAAAGCACTCGTAAGATGCAGCAATAAAATTGATGTCGCCATGCACCAGGGCACTACAACAATAACAGCTCAGTAAAGGGGTGACTGCTCTCTCACGTCCTCCTGTTGTACGGAACTGGTACGTGGTTACGTTTTACGCCCCCAAATAGAATGCCAGGTCATAATGTGGAAGGAAAATCGAAAAGATCAGCATGCAGTATCGGAAAACGAGTATCGCCGAATACAACAGAGCAGTTTTGGTCAAGATAACACACATCAATATAAAGATAGATAACCTTTACGCCCCCAAGTAGAATGCCTGGTCATAAGGTGGAAGGAAAATCGAAAAGGTCAGCATGTAGTATCGGAAAAACGAGTATCGCCGAATACAACTTTACGCCCCCAAATAGAATGCCTGGTCATAGTGAGGAAGGAAGATCGAAATGAAACTGTCTAGGTCGGCATGAGATTTCTGGAAAACGAGTCTCGCCGAATAAAAAGGGAGCAGTAATCGTCAAAACAACATCCATCAATATTTAGATAACCATTTACTCCGATGCCATTCATTCAACACCGAGATTTACATGTTTGGGAAAATATCACGCAATTCAGGAGCAGGAGATGCTTATCGATGAAATATTTTTAAAGAATTATCAATAAAAAATGGAATACAATAAGATAAATAAGACCTACTAAATTTGTAGATACGTTACCAATCCTCAATGTATAATACCTCTTACAGCGTGCGCTAAAATGCACAAGATTTTTCACCGTCAGTTACCACAAGTTAAAAAACTTGACATAAACTAAGTTAAGTTTAAGTTAGTTAGTAACCACAAGTTAACTTAAATTAACGTTAGTTCCCACAAGTTTTCCTGTTAGAATCAATGGTCAGCACAAATGGCTTACTTATCTTCTAAAAAAATTATCCATATAGTAGTTATAAAACTCATGGAAATGTGCGCACGTCAACCAATTATTGAGCACGAACTGGTGGGAGCGATGACGTTCAGTGATATTTAATATGTAAATGTGAAGAAATTTACTGTTTCTGACAACACGATTTGATTCAACGAAGTTGGTATTCGCATTAGGGGTCCCAGAAGTGAACGCCCGGGCCCATATTGCAATCGCAATGTCGGGCGCTAGTAGATCGAGAGAACTTGAAAACGATCTGTTAGGAGACTAGCCCAACAAATGAACACCAGTGAGAAATATATAGATTATGACAACAGAAAAGAGACAATTGATCCACTCTCAGAAATCTGTAAATCCCACGCCGGCAGACACCAGAAAATCACAAATGGCAAGTTGAGAAGCACAATTGAAACTGAACTCAAGCTTACTGATTCAAGCTAAAGAAGAGCCAACAATTCGTTGATCTGGGTAAACAGAACTAAGCAAACAGAGCTAAGCAACTTCTAACTTCCCGAAGGCTAGCACAAGAAAGGAGACAGTCATTTATGGAAACAAACCGTTTACAAAAGAGGTAATTTTTAATCCCCTGAACACGGTGTTGAAACAGCAACCTCACTCAAAGAATTCTGAATTTCCACACACCGGACTACATGATAAATGTTTACTGTCGTCAAAAGCAAACCACCTGTTTGGACTCTTATCTTCAAAAGTTTTTATTTGCCTTTATTTGTCAATAAGAGCATGGAAGTGAACTCAAAATTTATACGCACGTAAAATTTTGGTTTCTGTTATTAATTAAACGGAACAGCACTTCAGGAATGAAAACGCTTTTCAGCGAGATAGAGCGCGTCGCACACGTCTAAAAAAAAATTTAGAAGTGGTGCCCAGACAATTTTCCCCAAGTTCTGTAGCGAGGCTTTCATTTTCTCCAATTAGAAACTCTGTCGACTACGATATTTGGTCCATGTTGGACGCTGATAATTTTGCACTGCTTTTTGCCACTGTCGACTATTTGATGTCCCAGAAAGAAGTAGGAGGCAAAATTTCGCAGAAGCTGCGTCCAGTAATAGACACTACCTAATGGTATAATAGCAGTGTAGGTGACAGTTGGATAGATAGGACTCTTTATCGGTCGCAGTAATGGCACCTCGCATCGATGTTAACAATTTCATCAGAACAACACTAACATAATCAAACAACAACCACAATCATACACAGGAATAACCAGTACAATATCTGAACCAAAAATGTGAAACAGAATCCCCACCAGTAAATGTTAAGTTAAGGTAAGTTAAAACTAACCAACGGACTCGTCCTTCGTTAACCCTTTACCGCCAAAGTGGATTCCAAAATCCCCTTTCATAAACAGCTCTAATATGTTTCATTTCTTGTGAAATTTGTGCCCTCATGTGTTCTTCGAAGTTCATTGTCGAGTGGCCGTCACTTCGTTGTGATGTCGGTGACAACATGATGCCGGTGCCACTTTAATGATGGTGGTTGTGATAACTGTGACATGAGTGCAAAATGCGGACCATTAAAGGGTTATGGCAGACAACGCCCCAATATTCCGTCATGCACAGCACCAGGACTGTAGAACTGGCAATAAGGCCGTCCAAAGAACGACATCTCGCGTGAGTGAGTAGGGCAGCATCAGCGGCCACCAATAACAGGATCATTAGACACTCAAACGGCAATAGGATACCCGCATTTGTCACGGAGGTGACACGGGATTGTGTGGCGGTGAGCGAGACACTCTCTACCTGCGCGTGGGATAAAGTGTGCTCCCAAAATATAAGTTCCGCAAATCAGCGTCATATTTTGGGAGCATAATTGAAATGAAGAGGCTCATATAACAGGCTTATCTGAAGGCAATTATCAATAGACGGGGGCATGTACATAGCGGAGAGGCGTTGGTATCAGTAGGGCGCCTCCAACTTCAAAAAAGTTCGTGTATTGAAATATACGACAGCGATGTGCTAATGAGAAAGCACAAGTACGGTAAATTTGAAAATACTTTAAATTGGTATCGATCGCGTGCAAAATGGTTATCCCTCTCCAGTCTCCAAGTGATGACGGACGAAGAAGATATTTGGAGAGCGAAACACGTATATCAAGAATTAAATTATAACTTGAATTTAAAATGCCGCCAATTAATAAACCATACAGCAAGAGCAACAAAAAGTCCATCGTGTTATTTGTGAGCAAACACTTGTTCTTAATACACCGTATTGAAAAGAGGATTAATGTTCGGAATACTTCGAAGTTGACGGATTTTAGTTGATAAAATCAATCTTGCCACAAACGTGCTATAATTGCAAGATATTACATCTTCATTGAGGCCGATGAAAGTGGAAAAGATATCAGATACATGAAAAAACAATGAACATAAACCATATCCACACTTGCTACCCATTCTAGAGCCAAAACTGCGGCATGACAAGACACTGTTAATGAAAGCTCGTGTCTCACGGGCTAAAGAAAATGCTGCAAATTGTTTGTTAGATCTCAAATGCAACAACATCGAGCGTAAACACTTCTCTAGGCTATCTGTAACATGAATGGTGAACTGAGTAGTGATGTACCGATACCATTTTTTTGGCCGATACCGATACCCATTTTTTGGCCGATACCGATACTTGGAAATACCGATACTTTGACCGATACTACTACCGATACCGATACTTTTACAATTATATTAAAATTAAACCATTGTAAGCCCTGCATGGGTGTTATAATAAAATTATTTACTAATACATCTAATAATATAACAATATTGACAATAAAGTTTTCGATTAGGAATGATACAATTGCTCATGCTATGTTAACTATATCGTTTGATTCGTTTCCCGCCCAAAGTTTTTCGATTGCGTCATCTTTCCGCTGTGTTTCGTATGATACCGTTATCAGCATGTATGAACATTATTATTATTATTATTATTATTATTATTATTTTTGGGTTTTCCCGCCGTTTTCGATACTCAGACGAAATCACAGCGTAACTTGATAGCGTTGCTCCATTAAGGTATCAATATTAATGTAGCGTTGCTACATTAATATTGGGAATTTGAGGGGTGTGTGGATCCCATCGTTTTAGTGCCGTGGTGTGTCAGCTTTGGTCTGACGAAGGAGCGACGGTGTTTCTTGTCGCGGGCATCAGCGCTGGCGATGGTTTGGGCCTCATATGAGGCGTAGTAGATTTTCTCTCTAGAGGTCACTTATATTCAGTTGGTGACTCAGATTTCATGAAGCAGACGAATTTCAAGTAAGAAAAGTTTCAGAGGGGGGTGTGGCCCGCAGATGGCNGCCTATTCGGAGCCTCGCGAGAATCACTTCCCAGAGTCGATCCCTCTGCTGGGATAGCGGGAGCGGACGAACATCTGGTTTTATCGTCTTTAGCCTGTTGTTGGCAAGTGCCGACCACTCAGCCTGCCAGTGTTCTCGGATACTTTTCTTGTAGTACCACTTATGGTCCGCTCGAGGAAGGCGAACTGGGTTTATTTGTAGGTGGAGAGCCTCTCGAGCTGCACGATCGGCTGCCTCGTTTCCCGACACTCCGACGTGGCTCGGCACCCAGCAAAAAGTAAATTGTTTACTGCTCGAAATGAGGCGACACTGTATGAGTTGTACAACGGGGTGAGGCTAATTGTTTCTCGAGAGAGCTTGAATAGCACTCCGCGAGTCGGTGATTATAGTCGTTACCAGGTGAGGGAGAGTTTCAGCGTGGTTAATAGCATCGTATATAGCATATAGTTCTGCTGTATACGAGGTGGAATGCGGTTGGATACGGCGTTGATACGTCGTAGAGCCTTGGATATAAGCATATGCTGCTCCTTCTGGTGCCTTAGCTCCATCCGTATAAATACGGGAAAGAAATTGATGGGTTCGGACATGATCAAGGTAAAGTGCTCGAAGTTGGGATGGAGCGGTTGTGGACTTGGAATATTTGTAGAGCTCGCGACAGATGCTAATAGCAGGCAACCGCCACGGTGGGAGTGGAGAAATCTGTTCTAGGAGAACCTGGTCTCGATGGGGAGCATATGGATCTCGGAGGTCCGAAACACGTTGGAAGAAATTTCTTAAGTGTGGGGCTTCTCTCCTGATTCTGCGCCGGTCTGCGGGAGGCGCATTTGCTTCGGTGCTCAATTCGTGCAACGGATTGGATACGCTTGCCTCAACTCTGGCCACATAATTAAGACTTTTTGTAGTCGCATACAGCCGCAGCGGCAAGAGACCTGAGTCTGAGTGTAGGCTTGTCACCGGGGAGGTACGGTATGCTCCCGTTGCGATACGAATAGCAGCATTTTGAATGGGCTGGAGAAGTTCCAATACGGACGGTGCTGCGGAGGAGTAGACCTCCACGCCATAATCCATTTTCGGCTTAAAAGCAGCATTATGTAGAGACGGAGTAGGGAGATCCTATCTGCGCCCCATGATTTATTAGAGAGTAGCTTCAGCAAGTTAAGAGTTGAATTACATCGCCGCTTCAGGTCTTGGATGTGCGGCCTCCAAGTTAGGGTAGTGTCAAAGGTCAGTCCTAGGTACTTGTATTGCTCCACCGCTCGCACGGGTTGACCATTCATTGTCAAAGTATGGGCTGCTTTGGGGCAGTGGTGTCGGCGACAGATATGCATGGATACTGTCTTTTCAGCATTGAATTGGAATCCTGTTTGTTGACTCCAGCGGGTTAGCGAGTTGATTGC
>JACJUY010000145.1:0-14729 GCA_014220935.1 Platorchestia sp. MABIK
GTAATCGTAAGAGATAATCTGAAACAAAAGTAAAAGGAAAAAGACTTCGAAAAACGTAAAAATGTAATGATTTTTAATTACCTAACAGAAATTTTAAGAAAACTCAAGTTACAGTCGAGGAACAACAACAAAAAAAATCTCGAGTTCCAGATCCTCTCGGTATTCTCTGGAGTAAACTATTCAGCGTAGGCTTATTTTGGATGTGTACATGGACTCTTTAAATACATAAAAAATCTTAAAACAGTGTAATTCCATAAAATCGTTTTCTGCTATGTGCACACCATGGTAAACTACCATGCTGGGCACATCACTGTTCAGTATGAAGACGAATAGAAGACTGAGACGGCAGCATTAAAGGTTTTATGCTTCAGTAACTCTCTCCTTAGAGCTCGACAATCCAAACCTAAAATGACAATGCCGTCCTACCGACATGGGTAGATGAACAAGGTACACAATTGAAAGAATGATGAGGTATGCCCACATCCGTATTAGAAACACACTTTCATAATAAAAAATACACCAACTTTGAGTTGATTGACAGAAATGAAGCTGAGTTTTACTGTACGTAGATGGCGTTTGGAAAACTTTCCAAACCTCGTCATATGTCATCGATGAAATCACTAACGTATCAAAATGAGCGGTGAAAGGTTGGATTGATATAGATCGACGTAGAAGATAACGCTCGTATATGATAGAATTAGGCAAGTTAATTTTTAGAATGAAACACGAGCTCTCTGTGAGTAAGGCTCCCTATGTATTAAATACCGGACAGAAAATTTTTTGTGTAACCCACCCAATATATAAATATTGAAAAGTGTGTGGATCAGGGAACATACAAACTTTTATTTGTATCCACGAGGGCGGTAACTTTCCTCATGGAAACCAATAGGCAATTTTTGTGTTAGTCAAACTCAGAATTCCTGTTTCCGGACCAAAACTTGGTGCATTCTTGCATTTTTGTATCTTCTGTCCTCATTCGCTATTGTACGCTCTGCAAGCTCACACATCTGAGAGAACTTGTCACTAACCAGCGTTGGGTGAGGTAATTGCGTCGAACACATGTCATGAAGTGCACCTGTGGCTCGTGGATGTGCACAATGCACTCCAGAGTGTCAAAATAGACCCTGCACCACTAAGCAAACAAAAATTTCGTACGACACCAGTAATGAAAAAACATTTATGTCTATTGAAGTTGACAAACAAGAATAATTGCATTGATTTTTAAAATGTCTTAATATAAAGGGCCTTAGTTGGTAAACACCCAGGAGGGCCATAAAAGCTCATATTGATGTTTTTACGAAGGATTGAGAGAAAAACATAAAAATGTGCTCCCATGGTTAAATTATTCTAAGTTTGACAATGCTTATTAATGAATGTAATAGAATAAATATAAATACGGGGGACACATTAGGGTGAAACGCTTCTGACAGTTTCTGTGTAAACTGACATTAGCTTCGGCTTCTGCAGTGTCAGGGAATAATATTGAAAGTATAATGGGTGGAGGTACATAATTCTGTTTTCAAAATTAAGCGGCCGAAACAGAAGAACTATATTTTTGTGCAAACTGATCAAAATAATACTAACTACCTTTAATAAACATGTTATACTTTAGATGTAAGCCCTACAACAAATTCATTGTATTTACTACATGAAAGCTTGACAGTAAAAACGTAAGAAAGTGTGTTAAGTAACATGACAAGATGATACTCGATGGAAAAAAATCAGTATTTAGAGCAAAATAAAAGTTGCCGGATTAAGCAATTTTGTGCTAACAGATTCGGTTGAAAAAGAAGCGGAGGAGGCTCACATGCAGGAATCACAAGGGACAGCTTTGGTGTAAGCCAATTTTCACATCCTTGTAAAATATCTGTTACTTGTGCGCAAACCACCCGACCAGTGGCAACTAACCCCGAATTAACGGGCTCTACTGCACACACATTTGCCTAGCACCCATCTGGGGCCGGTAACGCTAGAAATAAAGATACTGAAGGACAAGCGGAACATAAAGGCACAGGGCTCACCTGAAGTTTCGAAAATTATGTTCAGGCGAACAATCTTCAATGTAGCCGGCTTTCGAGGACACAAGAGTCCCCTGTAGCGAGGGTCGGATTGCCGAAGAGCAGCGGCACACATAAAGAGGTGCACACACCTTTTCATAAAAGTTCATTTATAAAATACATAACAACCGAATGTTTTTCAACTATTTCCTAACATTAAGGTCCTAAATTGATAGACAAACTATAAAGGGAAAGAAAGAAAAACTGTACATAAACAAAAAGAGAAAACATAATTGGATTCAACATATTGGGTTTTAAATTTCTTTTTTGTAATTCAAAGGGCCTTATATCCAATAGGTGACAAAGCCATAAAAATTATTGTAATAATGATAACAGTGGTTGAGTCTTATCATGTCGCGTCAGAATTTTTATCTTGAGGTCGCACAGTTACCAAATTGAGGGTGCGCGAGAATTGCTCGGCAACTGTGTGATCCCAAAATGCGGTAAAGTTCCCTTGTGCCCTTAGATCGCCAGATTTGTCTGTTTGGGATTTTCTTGTAGAGCTATCTTGAGAGAAAAGTGTGCATGACTCGACTAAGAACTTTGAATGACTTAAAAAATATAATTTAGGACGAAATTTACAGTATCCCAACCGAGATTTTGCAGCAGTCAATGAGGTATCTCAACAGAAGATTTCAAGAATGTATTCGAACAGGAGGACGCCATTTACGGGATGAACTTTTTTTAAATTAATAAAAATTAAACCACTGTTTCGTAAATTACATGTTTTAAGGTTTGAATTATTAGGAGTGGAATATTTTTCTTCCATTAATCTTGGTTTTATTGGATCGTTGTAAAGTTTCCAATTTTTATGTTGAATTTTCCATCACTTTCCCTCATAAGGAGACAATGATCATGTTCGGGATTAAGTAAATAACTGAAAAAAAACGTAAATTCTTTCTCTTAGATACTTTAATCAGAGAAAAAGACTCACATCTTATACATAAATGATGCTGACAAGGATGAAAAACTGTCTCGCCACCCGCTTCAGCGGCGAAAACTTCCAGAACTAACTGGCACAGGAAACATAGTCTTTAGCTGACACCCTGAACGGGGTCAGTACACGCTGCAATAACAACAATTCATGACAAGTAGAACAATAGCTAAAGAGAATGCTCACCTCCAATATTCGAAGATTATGTTCCGGTGAACATTTCTCCACAAAAGGCCGGCTGTCGAGGATTATGCGTCCCAGAAGCGGGGCCGGTATAGGTCAGAGCACATAGTGGACACGCGCTCCGGACCTAGCTCAATCTTCATCTGAGGAAGAAGCCCGCGAAGGCACCCTCCTCCACTTCGCTCGGATCCGTAGCTGAGGCTTCGGATTTGCTCGTAAAGACAAACGAACATTTTATGCATGTTCAAAGTTATTAATGTCGCCAGGAAAGTGAAGCACTCGCACCATTGCCCCGCTTGTCATAAATAGTTAGCGTTTCTTACTTTTTAGGCCAGTTTTGATATGAATGAAGACCTAGTCCCTAATTATGCAAGATATGGGCTGTCTTGCATGGGACTTTTAGTAAGGAGCAAGGCTGGATTTGCGACAAAACATTCATGAGAAAGGTCGTCTCTTTTACACTCTCACACGAACTAAGTATAAAAAGTGAAAGTAAGGAATCGTACATCTAAAAACCAGAAAAATCACATGCCAAAAATTTGAAGCCAATTTTTTATGCATATAATCTTACGATATATCGTAAATGCTCACGATATATTCCAACGCACATGGCAAATGTGCACGGATCTAATAGCAAATATTAACTTAGAAACTGCTATGTTTTATATCATTGTACTTATGTTAATGATTATGTTAGTTTAGTTTTCATTCTATTTGTTTAAATTATTCCTTTTGTCATCAGTTTTATTCTGAATTATATATTCCGCGCCAAGTTTCAGTTCCCGGACAGCATGTTTGGTTGCCAGTGCCAGCTGTTTGAGCTTGAGAAGTTGGCCCTTGCGAGGAAGAAACACCATCATCTAGAATTATGGCAGACTTACTTCCTGAATATGAGCAACAGTTTGCCACACTGACAGCTGAAATAACATCAAAGATATGTTTGATGACAAATTCGAGTCCAAGTAAGTGAGTCACTGGGAGGTAGGAACCGAAATTGGAACATCGTCCGACTGACATATGTAGGAAAATTAATTAAATTGGGAGCTTCAGCCTTAGCTATTTCTCAAAATTAAAATGTATCTAAATATGTTAAATCTGCAATGTCAATTAAAATACCTAATTTTTTTCAAATTTTGCTGAGTGTAGTACTTAATTTCAAATATTTTATTCAAATGTTTTTAAACAATTAAAAAAACATTGTAATCTTTTTGCAACATCGAGACAATTTCAATTCTATTATCAGCTTAACAGGTAAGAATAAGTGAACATGGTAAATATTTTTCATCTGGTATGCTAAACATGTGGTAGAAGTAGGAATCATGCTCATCATGCTCATCATGCCTAAAGAAATGCCAATACATTTCTTCTTTGATTGTAGATATAAAATAATAATACTAGATATTATTATTCAACAATTTTGTATTAACCATTACACTCAATTCTTTTAGCACAATAAAAGCTTGTAAGAAAAGCTAAAGTTTTTGCTATTAAGTAGCTCAATTTGTAATTTTTGTNCAGAATGTCATTCATGTAAAACGTTTTTAAATGCGTTCCTGTAGTGATTCTTTGGAACGGAATTTTTTATTTCCGTGAAAGGCCTAAAATCAATATTGACCCAGTATAGCTATCATGTTCAATTGTTTCAATTTAGTTAAAATATTTTAGTTGTTAAATTTTATTTGTTTCTTGCTTTCTTTCAGGTCACCATGGAATGTCAGTCCATGGCCTTGAGTCATTAATGGAGGAGGCAAAAGATTTGGTAAGTTGTGTCATCAATTCAAATATGCTGCTTCAATGGTCAACCTACTTGTAGAACATTACAAATGTCATAAATTTTTAACCGTTCTTATAGTGAGACGAACTTTATACCTTATTTTTTCAATACTGCTGGTAAATTCAAGCTTGGATGAGTTAGCCTTGTGTTCTGCCATTTCCTCCCATGCTAGTTGAGTCTACAAGTTCTGAGTGCCTTGAATATTTTTGATTGGTCTGACAAGTTGTTGCTTGTTAATTATATATCAAATTATTGATTTCAGAACTTTTTGTATTTTTTACATCACAACTTACTAATTTAGGTATATTGGCTTTACACTTTCTAGCTCAAGAGTCTAAAAAGAAACTTGCAACTGCAATGTAAAACTTGCTAACCATCTACATTAGAGCACATAACTTTTGGAATGTTAGATATAATACTTCTATTTAAAAACTTTTGTCTCAATGTTGGCATACAAGAATTAATCACATAAACTTTTCTTCTATAACTGAAACTTATTTTGTAAAGCAAATATATGATACTGTGTAGTCAGATAGCTGTCAATTAACTGTATTTTTTTTTATTTTACCAATATTGTTCCTTATTAATGTATAATTTCTGTATTTTATTGTTTGAATGTGTTATAAACAATGTGTTATGAATAGCTGTAAGTACCAGTCATTGATTATGCTAAGTTCCTGATCAATTTAAAGATCTATTCAAACTGAAGGAAAATTTTTATTTTTTCTCATTTCATTGGTAGCTCGATGTTGCCAGGCTACATGAAAATTTATGCCAAATAATTTTGTTTAGTAAATTGTTGCCAGGCTTCATGAAAATTTGCGCCATATTGTTTTTTGCAGCTGGAGCGCATGGAGATGGAGGTGCGGGACTGTGTGGATGAAGTTCAAAAGCAGAAGTACAACCTCAGAGTTCAGAGTCACAAAACAGAGTTCAGCCGCCTCAAAGGAGAGTACAACAGAGCAAGAGAAAGTAAGGAGAGCTAGAGAAAGTAAGGCTTACTCTAAAGTGTTGCTGGTTTCAATTTGTTACCAAGCACAGACATCAAAGCATGAATATATAAAGTTAACTCTACAATAGTAGTGTGCTGGTTGTAATTTGTTGCGGAGCACTAGCAATGAAACAAAAGAAAGTTAGATTTCTTGTCAGCCATTTGGTGTGCTGATTACAGTTTCATACAAAGCACAGGTAACAAAACAGGAGAGAGTAAACTTTGCTGTAAGCCAGTCATGAGGACAATGTTGCACAAACTCTGAAGCAAGGTTAGGCAAAGTTTACTCCAAACTATGTAGTGCTTGCTGCAGTGTTTTGACGGTACAGAATATGAGTGCATGTACCAGCAAGGAAAAAAATGTAAACAGTGGCAGTGAAGTTATTTTGTGCAAATATGTTTGTACTAGTGTTTATATAGCTGTGGGTCCCTTCCTGTGAATGTATAGCCTCGTCTGCCCCAGGACTCGCTTGCACTTAACTATATCATGCTTCTGGGTGTGAAGGTTTCTATGATCAAACTTAAACTATTGTTTATTTAGCACAATGTCAAGCCTAACCTTAAGCAGTAGATTAGACTGCCTCAAATTTGTTTCATTATGAAAATTATTCAGCAACAGGATAAACCATTGAAATCGGATGAAGACAACATATCATGATGTTAAACTCCATGTATTCATGCTTAATTTTTATATATTTGAGGGCCTTCTAAATTACTCTGGGACAAAGTGCAGAGGTTTCCGATGTTCAGGACACAAACACTAAGCCAAGAGAGCCATCTCGGTGCTGCTCCAGCTTGAGGTCTACCACACTATAGCTTGAGGTCTACCTCTAGCTAATACCATGGTGTGCTGTTAGGTGACAAATTAGATAGTACTTATTCCCATACATTTAATTTAGCAATAAACACTTAATTTGTACATCTCAAGCTGCCCCTGGGAACGCGATATGTGATGGCAGAAACACACTATAAGCATGAGATCTACCTCTAGCTAGTACAATAGCATAAGGTTAGGTTACGAATGGATATCACTTATTCCCATACATATGACTTAGCGATAAACACTTAATTTGTACGTCTCAAACTGGACCTGAGTAGGTGAGATGTGGCGGTAGACCTGACGCTACAGTAACACCGCCATCTCTCAGAGACGGAGCGCAGCGAGCTGCTGGGTGGAGGAGCGAGTGAAGGCGCCATGTACAACGGTGGCAGCGGTCTCTCTGATGACATGAGGCAGCAACTCCTGCAGGACAACGACAAGCTTGAGGTCACATCCGCCAGACTCACCAGGAGTTACCAGGTCATTGCCGAAGATATAAGCTATACCTAATATATGAGCTAATGACTCGTGATGTCCTGTAAATTGGATTTTCCATTTTGATAATAAGCCCGAGGTTGTTGGTGCTGCAATAATTTACTCACAAGGAATTACCAGGTCACTACCTAATATGTGAGCTACCGGCTCTTGATTGGGTTTTCAATATGGATAACATGCCTGAGATTCTTTATGTCCTATAAAGTAGATTTTCAATTATGATTACATGCCCGAGGTTCTTGATATGCCATAAATTAGATTTTTAATTTTGAAAACACGCCCGGCATTTTTTATTTTTAAAATGAAATTAAGCAAAGGTGGCTGAGGCTCATGTTGCTTCATAAATGTGATGTTCAATTAAGATGATGTGCCTGAGGTTTTTGGTGCTTTATTAACATTCAACATGATCTTCAATTATGATAACTCGCCTCAGATTCTTGATGCTACATTAATAAGACATTAAGCTAATATGCCTGAGGTTATTGTTGCTGCATAAATGTGATCCTCGGTTGTGATGAAGTGCCTGATGCTCTTTATAATTGATGCATGATGTGCCATTTTCTCTTATCTGTGTCAGATCGAGTGTGTGGAGATGTGCGTGTTCAGCTATGGAGGTATAGAATGTTCATGGTTGGAAGTTGCGGTGCCTTTAGAACTGGGATGATCGTTGAGTATTGGGAATTGCAATGTACTTTTTACACATGTCAGGAATGCAGTAATGTGTTCCTATATCATTCCAAAACTTCACTCTTATTCCACTCCTTGAGGACGTCACTAGGCAAGTTTGTATGCAAGATAAAAGTCCTGTTTTTTACTCTAATTCCCTTCTATACTATTCCCAGTGCAGGTGCATCTTGGAAAAACCTAATGTTGTATTTCAGCGTTTTCTTGCTCTGAAATAGGCGTACATTTGACGACGCAAACATTTCTGTGAGATCAGCGCAAGTTACAAAGTTTGTTTTGTTGGCAGGTCGCACTGGAAACGGAGGCGATCGGAGCAGAAATACTAGGCGACCTACACCACCAGCGCAGCACACTACAGAGCGCTAGGAGCAGAGTGAGTTCTGCTTCTTGTTTCTTTGTGGTGACACTCCTACAGATCTATATCATCAGTGTCTGTCATGCAGATATACATCAGTCTGTTATTTCATGTGTCTGTCGCTCAGATTAATATTATCAGAGTTGTCATTCGCGCAGATCTATATCATCAGTGTGTCAGTCATGCAGATTTCAATCATCAGTGTGTTATATTATCAGTGTTGTCAGTCGTGCTGGTTTATATCAGTGTCTACCGCGCAGATTGATATCATCAGTGTGTGAGTCGCGCAGATTTACACCAGTGTATCCCCTCAGTAGGCATAGGGAAGGCAATAGGTTAGGTTAGTCTGGATTGTGTATCCCAGGCTATGGGGACTGGCACCCTCAGGAGGGATGCTGTTTTGTTACCTCAGGTGTAGACAGGACGTCGTAACTTCTGTCTTTCACGCCCACTTCGCTTTTTTGTTTCTGTACCTTATGACTATCGTTTTTTTTTCTGCCTCTTTCTTCTCAATTTGCTGTTTTTATGCATTCTGCTCCCAAAACTTGTAGGTATCTAATTAACTTTCAGGCTGTCATCAATTGCTAGTTATATCTCCCCTAACTAGCAATTCATGACAACATGTATATAAATTATATACCTCGAAGCCTGCTTCAAAACTTCGAGACACTTAACCCTTTAACTCCCCACAGGACTATTCTGTTCTCTTTCGAAAATAGCCTCAATACATAGTATTTCTTGTTGAATTTGTTCCCTAATGTGTTCTTTGATGAAGTTCACTGTCAAGTGGCATTTTCTTCTTCATCCTGATATCGGTGACTACCACAGGCTAGAGCCAGTTTAGGGAAGGTGGTTGTAATAATGGTAATATGAGTACAAAAATGTAGGCATTAACGGTTTAGGGCTGTCATTATTTGGAAGTTGAATCTCCCCTAACGTCCATTTTACAGTTACGGGAGGCGGACCAGGATTTGGACTCGAGCGGCCGTGTGCTGAACGCTATGTGGCGGCGGGCGCTGCAGCATCGCTTCATCGTGGGCGCGACGGTCGTGTTGGTCTTGGTTGTGCTGCTCGTGGCTGCTTATTATGCCTTCAGATAACTCCAGTCCTGTCCCTTCAGACAACTCTACTGCAGTCCTGTCCCTTCAGACAACTCTACTGCAGTCCTGTCCCTTCAGACAACTCCACTGCAGTCCTGTCCCTTCAGACAACTCCACTGCAGTCCTGTCCCTTCAGACAACTCCACTGCAGCCCTGTCCCTTCAGACAACTCCACTGCAGCCTTACACCTTCACTCTCCACTGACATGCCTTCGCTCTGATGAACTACTCTCAAATTGCATGCCTCGTGTGTTTATCATCAACGGAGAAGGAAGACTCGTTCTTGAATTTCCTTTTTTGGGTTTCCTCCCTTGTTTGCTAGCAAGCAGCCGGGGTCTGGTCTGAATATTTGGTTTAAAAGAATTTAAAAGTAGTGTTCCTAAAATATTTCATGTCTTTGTATAGTATCTTGTACCTATTGTAAATGTGTATTTTGTTAACACGTATTCAAGGTGCTCCTATGTGGTGCCTGAAATTTTGTGTGCGGATCAATCGAATATTGTGAGTCTTGAGAAGGAAGATTCCTTGCTTGACTTCCTGAAGACAAATAGTATAACTCCTATTTATATTGTGTGTATTTATATATTTATCCGAATTATGTCAAGTAAATTTACGGTTGCTAATGGGACTGGACGTTGATGCCTTTGGAATGTATTCTTTGAAGCGTGTTTCGTGTGACTGAATTTAAAAGTGTAGCGTGTTGTCAATTGCGCGGTTAAAATTTCAAAAAATTCGTGAGAAAACATGAAGCATGAGTTTGCGTGGAGCCTGGCAGCAATATTCCTAACAGCACTTCGTGGTCTTTACTACTGCAGCGAAAAACTGAGCAGGTAATATTGTGTCTAAATCGTACGCTCCAGACTTTTTTTTTTACATATCACTTTTGCCTCTCGTACCGGCCATTTCCTTATGTTGTTGTCTGCTCATACTCTGTGTATGTGTTTGTGTGTATGCGTGAATTTCTTGTGCTCAGATGACTTTGAGAGACTGTTCAAATACCTAAGGAACTAAAAAGTAATTATCATGACTAATATTAAAATAGAGCAAATATTTCATTATTGCTTTAACCTCTGTGTCGATGTCGTGCAAGTGCATGTCCTTATTAGTTTTCTTTGTAAAGAAAGAGGATTGTTTTGGGGTATTGGTTATTCTGTTTAGCCTACTTTAACTAGATTTGCTCATCAGTTCTCTCTCCATCACCACATGGGGGAGCAAGCTTCCGTTATTCTGCAGCTCTGCTATTCCTAATCTTTGCCTTGTGTCACCCTATTTCAGTGGTACTTAACCTTTTTTGGCAGTGACCCAATATACAGTAACTGCCACGACCCAAGCATCCATAACAATATAAAATTTTCATTTATAATATCATTATTCTTTTGAACGCAGGTTGCTATAGGTTTACACTACAGAAACAAAATTGATTGCTGTCGTGTTTATCAATATAAGCAGCACGTAAGAACAACAGTGACGTCCTGGGTCGCGACCCAGGGGTTAAGAATCACTGCCCTATTTGGTCTCGCATTCTTCTACCCTGTGTAGAACTCAAGGTGACGCATAGGCTAGTCGTACTCTGAAAATGTTTTTTGACTTTGTTATAACTCTTTATTTGTGTATTTTCAGAAAGTTGAGTTTGACTAACAAATTGGTCGAAACGTTCTTTTTTATTATTGAAATGTTAAAAAAAAAATAGGATAACCATTAAAGCGATTTTCTTGGCTCTTTTAGTCATAGTATTCATTCTTATTTCGCAGCTCTCCTCATCGGACCTTAAAAAAGTTATCATGCTCATTGGTCGGCTGCTATTGGCTGTAAGTTCTGCGGGGTGTTTGCTTCAGTCGCTCCCTCGCTCTCATGGGAGGTGGTCGACGTATGAGACTGAATTTAAAAGTGTATCATGTTGGGAAGGGCGCGGCTAAAATTTCCTAAAATGCTCTCAACATAGTTGGATAAAGATGAAGCAAGAGTTTTCCTGGAGCCTGGCAACCATCTCAATAACTGTTGCAATAATATTGTTGCATAAAGATTCTTAAATTAATTCTGATAGTTTTTTTTCCCGTATTCATTGCTCAAATTTCTAACAAATTACTGAAATTTGCATAGTTCCCTCATTGCCCGTCAGTTACTACGCTCGGGATGTGTGTATGATGTATAAATTAAAATGTACCTCCGCTGGAGAGACTCGTGACTCTCCTTAACCCATTTACGGCTAAATTGTTTTGCTTTAACACGAAATAGTAAAGTAATTTTCCTTAAATTATCGTTCATGAAGCCCAGTACGGTGAGAACTTTTCATCGAAGCATTTAGAATATAAGAACGATGTGAGTGAATTCTTAATGTCCTTTANCTTTTCAAAAGAGTCACGAAACAGATTAAATGCCATTCACTTATACCAGTACATGAATGGTCAATTTACCTAGTGGTGAGCATGTCCCTATACGCAGGGAACGTATTAGCCATGTGTGCGACAGCTGATTTCAGTATGATATTATTTGATCTCCACCGGTCCGCAGACGAATACAGTTCACCCCTTGCTATAGAATATTACCAGTACTTTTCCAGAGCCGTAACTCGCATCAAGCACAAGTTTTTCACTTAAATCTCGACTCTATTTTGAGGCGCCAGTAGATGTTGCGAAGAGACGCGTGTATATAAGACAAGTCATCCAGCTTTTTGTGACCTGTTCACTTTTTGTTCAGGCTTCCAAATATACACATCAAAGTTGCTAAATAATATAACCCCATGATGAGGTGAGTTGCTTAAAAAGTCAATCAAAGTTAGATTATCAGAAACTTAAAAACGAAGAAAATTCCGAAATAATTTATCATCTTTACTAAGAAAACGTTTCGGAGTCCTGCTCCATCATCAGTTAAAAAAAAAACGAATTACGTCTGAAATGAAATATCAAAGTACAATGAATTTTAAGTACTAAAAATGTATCATGAAAGTGAAAATACAAAGTATGACACGAACAAAGACAAAGAATAAAATACAGAAGCACACAAAAAAAAATACATGTAAGAAATAAGCATGAAATACGGCTGGTACTGACGGGGATCTACCTATTCACTATTTGCAATGGGTACGAACTGTCCATATTGTTCAAATCCGGGTTTCGTTTGAAGATATGCAAGGATTCTAAAATTCTGAGGTCATAAGGGGTTGAAGCCGAGTCTAAAATTTTGAAATCGGCAGGAGATATAGGAACTTTGCATTTTTCGGCATGATTTCGCACTGCAGAATGCGATGGGTGTGCTGGTTGGTTACCAGTACGGAAGCTTCTACCTCTATGCTCTGTCAAGTCACAAGCTGCCGAAGATAACAGTAAAGACCGTTTGTACTGTTCATTTCCGTATTTTGGGGCACCGTCCGATAAGCTGTCTCGTAAATTGAAATTACTGTGTGCGAAATATTTCCATAATTTTACTTTACATGTTACTCAGGTTAATGATTTCAAAATTGCTTCTTTTTTTCGGTACAAAGACATGCTTCCCACTGACATGCGAACCTCTTTGGTGTACTCTTATAGTTGTGTGCAGTGCACATCTTCGTACGTCGGTATGACGTCCCGAAATTTTTATTCCAGAGTGCCATAGCATAGAGGTAGAAGCTTCCGTACTGGCAACCAACTAGCACACCCATCGCATTCTGCAGTGCGAAATCATGCCGAAAAATGCAATGTTCCTATATCTCCTGCCGATTTCAAAATTTTAGACTCAGCTTCAACTCCTTGTGACCTCAGAATTTTAGAATCCTTGCATATCTTCAAACGAAACCCGGATTTGAACAATATGGACAGTTCGTACCCATTGCAAATAGTGAATAGGTAGGTCCCCGTCAGTACCAGCCGTATTTCATACTTATTTCTTACATGTATTTTTTTTGTGTGCTTCTGTCTTTTATTCTTTGTCTTTGTTCGTGTCATACTTTGTATTTTCACTTTCATGATGCATTTTTAGTACTTACAATTCATTGTACTTTGATATTTTATTTCAGACGTAATTCTTTTTTTTTTTTTTGAACTGATGATGGAGCAGGACTCCGAAACGTTTTCTTAGTAAAGATGATAAATTTTATCGGAATTTTCTTCGTTTTTAAGTTTCTGATAAGGTTGCGATTGAAGCAAACCACTGACGTGTTCAGATATATTGAAGTTAGAATAATTGCACAACTTTTTTGTTTATGAGATGAAGGAAAACTCGATCACGAAAGGAACCTCCCATCAAAATATGGGAGATTCCCACGACCGAACATACGTTTTCTTTGTATTTTTCCTATGATGGTGCACAGTTTCGAGGACGTTACCAACGCTTTTCATGTTTAATCTTTAGAAAAAAAAACTGGAGAAAAATCTTTCAGTTTTTGCTCGACGTTAATTGGAACAATCCATGTGACCATTACGTTTCCTACTGTATACGGTACACCCAATAAATCCGGACTACGGGAACTTTACGAAGATTTATGTTCGTACTAATAACAGCTTAAAGCAATAATGATATCAGAAATGCTTAGAACAGCCGATAGCCTGTTCTCGCACTTAAAAATCCTTTTTAAAAAAAAAATTCATCAATCTGACGTGAACTGCAGGGGGGTTCTGAATTTTTCAACTCGACGTGTAGCCAAGAAGCCTCTTCTATGGAGACCATGAACGAATATTAGATCATTTCTGTAGTGAATGTTAGAATTGCGTATCCTACGAGTGGTTGAAAGTTATGTTGGAGATAAAAGTGCGTTCTGATCGGTCAGGGGCGACTCCAATGTCAGTAAACGTGTCAAAATTGAGTCAGGACTCATGACACGACCTGCAGTGCGCGATTAACACTTTGACTGCGACTGGTAAAACTGAAGTTTAATTCAATTCAAATTTAAAATCGATTGTAGTAAGTAATGTTGAAAATAGCAAACATTAACTAGATCGTGCTTCATTTAGTTTTGATTTGGCATTTATGAAAATTGTGTTTGTGACTACTGCTCAGTCAGCAGCATTATGAAAACTCCCTCAGTGACCACCGGTGGCTCATGTCGCAGTCAAAGTCACCTGCAGACAAGCGACGTGAGGAGCTTTTAGTGACGAGGGCAGGTGAGCTGATATTTCTATATTAACACTTTGACCGCAACGTGCGCCAATGGTGGCCAAGGAGGGGATTTCTGTAATGCTGCTGACTGATCAATAGTCACAAACTTAATTTCCATAAATACTTAATCAAAACTAAATGAAGGCGTTAATGAGTGGTATTTTCAAAATTACTCACTACGATTGGTTTTAAATTTGAGTTGAACATTGAACTTCAGGATAACCACTCGCGGTCATGGTGGTAATAATGAGAAGGCTTTCAATT
>JACJUY010000145.1:28028-38945 GCA_014220935.1 Platorchestia sp. MABIK
CTGTAGAATTACTGTTGAATTACTGTTGAATTACTGTTGAATTACTGTTGAATTACTGTAGAATTACTGTAGAATTACTGTTGAATTACTGTAGAATAACTGTTGAATTACTGTTGAATTACTGTTGAATTACTGTAGAATTACTGTTGAATTACTGTAGAATTACTGTTGAATCACTGTTGAATGTTGGGCTTCAAGCCAAATGGTTCAGCTTTAAGCAGCCAGAAAAGCTCAACTAAGGGGGTAAAACTAAACATACTCAGCACACTTCACATACTGCGCACAAATTTTTTTTTCTTCGCCTCCCAAATTTCTTCACTTCTCAGCGCTAAATACGCTAAACAATTTTACCATCACAACGATTGAATTTTTTTTCAGTCGCATTTTTTGAACAATTGTGGTTCTCAATGTGGCGTAGAATGGAATAGAAAAAAATTGCAGTATTATTTGCGTCTTGGGCATTTGCTAACCCTAAGGCATTCTGCAACAAATGGCCACGAAGACCAAAACTTCACGGAATGGCAGTGAAATAACGAACGCTCTCCATCAAATTCCAGCTTCGCTGCAATATTTACTCCAGTGAAGTTACACCCGGAGTCGGACACCCGGCATGGTCCTCGCGAATGATCAGCATTCGTAAATTCTGCGCTGAGCAGCGAGCTATCGTATTTCCGACGACCAAAATAATCCGCCCCAGGTTATCTTCCCCGGCATCAAATTATTCTTACGAGAAAAAATGAATGCGAGCTATCGTCCTTTCGACGACCAAAATAATCCGCCATCAAATTTCTCTCTAAGAATAAACACATTTTTGCTCTACTGCTTTACGTTTATTATCTTAGCCTTATCCCATCCATTCTTCACATCCTCTCATCTGTCAATCTCCACATACCAATGTCTAGAGTCCCACCTCATTTAGCCATGGTCACCCTAACCCAACACACGAGAATATTCTTTCAAGGTTGACGAATATTGTAAACCATGAGTTAACAATGTTCGATTCATACTCTTTGACTTCAACGCGTGTTTGTCTTAGCACTTTCATACAGCGTTGGACATGAACAAATGCATTCTGGAATGAACTGGACTGGGCATTTGAAACAAAAACAATTGTGTCAAGTATGTAGCTAGCTCACTGAAGGACACCGCAAAAAAAATGAAGTTCATGAGAATGAGATGAAAAACATCATACGAGGGGATTGAGACTTGGCTTTATCTTCCTGGTGACGGCGGAGGTGTATAGAGACAGACGCAAGTACGCAGGCCTAGAGGTCACATAAGCAATATTTCAACCCTGGTACTACATTTTCTCATGTTATTTTCCTTGTATTCTCTTAATTACATTCACCTTCTTGTCTATGCTGGCGTTGTTCCTTTTTCTTGCAAAGTTAACACTCACTGTTGCATTGCCTTGATTTTCACCCACTCGTGGAAATGGAAGAACTGAACTCAAAGGCTTCACCTACCGAAGCTCAAACCTCAATTCCTTTATTTTCTGTCGTCCGAAGGAAACGCCTTACATTTGCAAGTGCATTATTCACAAGCACTGCAGTGCCATCATATGTTTGGCCCGAGCTTCACCGACAGCTTTCTGAGCAAAAACGTTTTTCTCAGAGGTTAAATTATTCATGACGTCACAAAAGAGCATCATTTTTTTCAACATTTCAATCCCACGAAATACGATTGACAGTGCTCCAATAAAAATGTCGAGTGAATTTCTTATTAAATTACCCCATGATGAATTTGAACTATACAAATCATTCAAGTAAAAAATTCTTCATGACTCTCAAATTGGCAGGCATTACCTTACACCATTCTACTCTATGATTGCAATAAAAAGCTCTCAGAGACTCGCAAGTAGGCAGACTGTATCGTTCTTAATAATTGTACTCTATTTTTTCTCCTTCCTATGAGGGCTCGCACTGCAAGCTGAAGTCAACTGGTCCGGCAGTCCATGATCTGTCAGTACAATAGTTCCTAACGTCATTTTAAACCTAAAAAAAGCACAAGCCTTATAAAGATTTGGCTCCAAGTGCAAACAGCGTGAGGTTGAAATTTGATGGAAATTTCCGAGAGTGAGTGTTAAAGTTCAGCATGTAATTCAGGTTCAGGTATAATTTTCAATAACAATGTCCCATACAGGAAACTTTTAAGACCACCTGCGTTCGAATGAAACGCATATGCAACACAGTAACTACCGCTGTTAAACTGAAGTTCAATATTCAACTCGAGTTGAAACCGATTTCAGCATTCAACTTTGAAAACGACCAACATCGAATGAATCAGCCTTTCAATTGGTTTTTATCAAGAGTTTATGAAAATCAAGTTAATGACTACCGGTTGTGTCACGCCGCTTTATGGAAATCCCCTCAGTGACGAAAGGTATGTCACGTTGCAGCTTCAATGGAATAAAATCATGAAGCTCACTCACAATAGAGAATGCATGAGGACTCCATCACACTCTGGTGCCGTCACCGTATATCGGAGCACTTCACAACAAAATTAGTGACGTTACTTCAAATGTATTCCCAAATGAAAATAAAATGCAATTAAGTTATACTTAGATGCGTCTAATTGCAAGAATTTCAGCGTCTAGTATGACGGAATTAGAGCCTGTTTTCCTCCACCTAAACTTTCGTTGTTCACAAGAAGTAAACAGCAACTCTGTACAAGCAACTTTTTTCATAACATGTCTTATAAAGTTGACCTCATTTCTCTAAACAGAGGTAAAACTTGTCTTCCGCGCTGGCTTTATATTTCTTATGCAGTGCGATTACATTTGTCAAACTTCCTAATTTAGTGTAATCACATTTAAGGCCAAACTTCCTCATTTAGTGCGATCACATTTAAGGCCAAACTTCTTCATTTAGTGCGATCACATTTAAGGCCAAACTTCTTCATTTAGTGCGATCACATTTAAGGCCAAACTTCCTCATTTAGTGCGATCACATTTAAGGCTAAACTTCCTCATTTAGCGCGATCACATTTAAGGCCAAACTTCGGTATTAATGTATTGGTTAGCATGCATTCAAGAAATTATCGAATGAATATACTGTATATAGGCAGAAATGCTAAAAAAATTCACTTCTTCATGTATTTATCGATGAATTTATTATTAAAACATGTATTTATTATTAAAAATATCATACGTAGTGAAATACTACGAATATATTACAGTCAAACACTCTATGTACGTGGTGTACAAATATGAAACACGGTAAAGACTCTGGACAAACACAAATAATGCTTACATATATAGCATACTTCATTTATAGTAACCTTGGCTTTTGATGTTATCTGTGGACTGATGAATGGATCGCTGATGAATGAATGAATCTGCATTGATGAATGAATCGCTCAATGATAAAACCCATGCGATCCGAAGGAACGCAACATGCAGTCCTGCAACTTAACTTACATAACCCGAATTTGCAATCTTGGAACTCAAAAATTGCACCCGAATTTGCAATTTAACGACTTGAAAATAAAACCCGAATTTGCCGTCATGCCACTCAAGACACAAATCCCAAATTTGCATACATGCATCTTAACACTTTAACCGCAATGGGTTAAACTGAAGTTAAAGATTCAAATCAAATTTTAAGTCGATTGTAGCAAGAAATTTTGAAAATACCAAATGCTATCTGGATTGTGTCTTCATGTTACTTTAGTTAAGATTTTATGAAAATTGACTTTGTGACTACTGGTCGGTCTACAGCATTGTGAAAATTCCCTCCGTGGCCACCGGTGTTGCAAGTTGCGGTCAAAGAATTAAGAAACACAGCCCGAAGCTGCAATCATGCAACTCGCAAAAACAGACCCTGAATTGTGAACAAGTGACAAACAAAAATAAACTAGCAGAACGCGCTTCTTGTTCACATGGTTTACGTGTCCTCACACACTACGCAAATGCCCCGTCAGCCTTAACGTCACAGCGACAAACCTGCACCGTTGGGCCAGGTTACTGGGTGTAAATTCATCCCGCGTCATTCTGCGCACCTAATGTTGAAGCCTTCGCTAAATATAACAGTGCACAGGTTCAGAAACCTAACAAATTGGATCCAATCACATCCAGAAGCGCTTCGACTCTACCAGTGGTCACACGCGCTTGTTTCTATGACGCAGGTGAAACCTTCAACAACAATTGTTGTTGTGAATGCGTTTTGATTTCAAAGCTGGTTCAAGCGTGACCATAAATTAAGGTGGTGTCTACTGTTGAATATGTAACTTGCAAGTATATTTTCAAGCCACCTTCATCCAGTACGAGCAGGCTATGGTCTCGTAGCTACAACGCTGCTATGAAGTTTTTCCCCGTCGCAGGGTGTGTCCTTCGGGTTGGCATAACTCAAACAGAAAAAGACTCGCTGTTCCCTCTGCACTTTAAATCTCACCTCACGTGTGAACTTCCTCCAGTGAAGCGAAACGGGCTTCATGATTGCGTTTGCTGCGCATCTTACACAGCGGATTTTGCGGATAACCCTTTCAAATAATTATTTGAAAAACAGAGCATGGGTGTGCAAGAAAGTATCATCTCTTGCACATCCATACTCTGTTTTTCTTTGTGGACGCCGAAGAGTTAGTTATCTTCTTACAATTTAAGGCCATTGCATGATCTCGTACTTCTTCTTTTTATCAATATCGTATCTGCACACACATGCATACCTAATTACTGTATATTTGGTACAACCCTGGTAAAAATTGGAGCAGTGTCACGGTAGTTCAGTGTAGCAAGAGTTATAAAACGATACAGAAGTCGTGCCCGCTTCTACAGCTGTTTTCTTGCACCGCAGCTGCATATGTCACTGCAGTTATTCCGTCATTGAACTCCGCTGATCGGAAACAAACCGCAAAAGCTGTTATGCTGCACTGCCCACCTTTGAACTATTGTTTGGTCTAGCAGTGTGTAGTGCTGTAGCCGCGCCTAGTCCTCACGGTACCAAATATCCAGCGACTGCCAGCCATGTGCGCTGCCACCAGAACTGTTGGCGTAATGCACCGCTCTGAATTGACTTCAACCCTGCAACGACAAATTTTTAGGCTCCTGAACGAAATATTGCGGTAATTTCGCTTGAATTATAATTCATGAAGCCCAGTAAATGTGGACTTTTCGTTGAAACATTAAGAATATAGGAACAATGTTAGCGATCTCCTCATGTCCTTCAGAAAGGACGCTGGTCAAAAAAGGGTCAAAGTGCCTTATGGCGGCGACTTGTGGACAACCACAGGCGAAAATGCGCTGATTTTTAACCGGGAAATACAAGTGATCGAGATATGCTTGTTAAGAAACATTTAATTTTGGGTTAAGAAACATTTAAATTTGGGCATCTTTAACTGATTGGTGTTTTTTTGTGTTTTTGCATATTTTTAGTAAGCTTCGTTAGTATCTTAGCGCAAATAAAAGATTACTTAATTCCAACAGTACAGGCGGGGTTGCTTCAAATATTGTGTATGCCTTACAAAACAACGGTCGTGTGCTGGAGTTGTGTGCTACATTTTGTGTTGGAGTGGTGTGTTGATGTGTGTTATGCTTGTGTAGGGTGTGTCTCAGTTTTTTTGAATAGGCTTGAGCCGAAGGAACGTGAAAGCCAATGGTCAAACCACAAGTGGGTGATTTATTATACACCACGGAGCTTGAGAACGAACAACGGTGCTCTGACGAGATGTCGACACTGCAGGGCGCTTAACACTCAGCCTTAGAAAAACAATGGGAAAAGATTTAGAGTCGAAATTCACAAGAAGGCGGGTATCACAGAGTGCTGGTTACAGCAGGTTAACAGCGAATGAGAGAAGAATCAGCTCCAGGACCACCAATCAGAGAGAAATTGTAGGCGTGCACTTATGTAGAGGGGAGCCCTCAAGATCGGGACAGGCAGCGCAAAAGACCAAAGAGTTAGTGAGAGTTTGGCGAGCCTTCCGACAAGAGAAGAAAAGTCTCACACACGACCACCGGGGTCGAGACATTAAATCAGAGAAATAAATTTTAAAACGTCGATTGGGCGGGAGGGATGATTTTATCTTGGCGGTTCTCCATAAGAAAATTATCGCCTTTATTTCCATTTCTACATAAGGAGAACCTACATGAAGTTGTGAATACTGTTCGGAAAACATTTGTTGATCTGTGAATATCTCAGCGAATTTTGAACTGAAGCTGCACTTGCGAATGCAGGTGTGAATTGAAGCTTGACCGTGCCCTGTGCTGTTGGAAAAGTAATCATGAAATAGGTTGCATTTTATGTTATGTACTTTGTTCAGTTGATGCGTATAGAGGGTTGGCCAATGCATATCGTTAGGGTAACATTGTCATGAGGCTATTATGCTCGCATTTGATTTGTAATTCTATTAGGCGTGTTAACATCTTGTGAAGGGCATTTGTCGAAGTATTTTGTTTTTGCCTCGAGCATAAAATCTCTCTGTGACATCTGTCGTATTAATACCTCTCCTCGTGAAAGGCCTCCAAGTAATTCAGATGCGCACAGAAAAACGCGTTGCGTAAGTGGGTTCCTTCACATCGGTGAGTACCACTCTTGTTTTAGTATATGCAACATAACCCCTTTTGACTTCTGATTATTCGTAGTTTTTTTGGTTTGCCTGTATTTTGTGTATTTTATGATTTATGGAGGTATGCCAATTCCTCAATTTACGAGAACCCGGTCTCCTTGTTAATGTAAATTAATAAGGGGGCAGGACCACACACGTCTCGTGACATGCTTACGAGTCCAAGCTATGCCCTAAACATAATAAGCCAGAGTATTTGAGGGACATCAGATTTTCAAAATCTTAAGTGCCACAAGTATGTACATCGTTGTCAGTAAAACACGAGAATAAATCTATACAAATCAAAATATTGACAAACTGATGGCCGTATGCGTTTCGAGTCTTCTACGCCATGCTTTTCAGTAGGCTGTTCAAATCAACCACATGAGAACAGCTTTTTGTTTTCAAAGCCACGCATTCGAATGACTTCTGTGCTTGGACTACAAGTCCTTACAAATGGATTGCTACGTTTAATAGTAATTTTATCGAAGTGTGTGGAATTAGAGAATTAATATTGTTACTGAATAATGGTATCACTATAAATATTATTGAATAATAATATTACTACAATCATTATTAAATAATAATCTAACAACAATTATTCATGAATAATAATATTACTACAATTATTATTGAATAATAATATTCCTACAATTATTATTGAATAATATTATTAACAGAAAAAGGTTAAATTGAAATGAGGCACAGAACCCTTGCTCGCACAGAAAAATTCCCTCTCCCTTTGCAGCACACACACACAAACATGCTCACACTCGGTCTCCTTCGAAAGAAATGTCGCATCTAGTTCCGTCAGCGTCACCATTGTTTCAATGCATTCAGCTTTTTTCTAGCTTCTGTATCTAATGAAAATAGAAAAAATCATCTTTGAGTACATATACTCTGCCTCTCTGTTACGGTGGAAAACACTGAAAAAAAAATAATAAAACGAATAATTATCCAAAATCGATGATTAAGCAGTCAGCATCTGAACAGTTTTTCTGTGTACTCTTGGAAATGCGTACTATTGAGTTTACTGATTTTGATGCAAGTGCTTATATTTAACTTCAAACACACTTCTCTGACGTCAATTTCACGCAAAGTTAAGCATCAGTGACCTGCGATAAAATTCAAAAGACAATTTAGTGTCTGTAACCTACGAACTTGAGTGTTCGTAACCTTTGTTTTTAGTCTTTGTTTGCATAATGATTGCTGGTGGCAATCATTATGCCTTTAATATATGACACCTTGTGTTAGTGGATTCATTATAATAATTTTATAATATTATGATGTTATTAATCAATAGCTTTGTAATAGGCCCCCTTTGCACCTTGAGTCTATCCTCTACGTTAAATTCTTTGTTAGTTATAGCCGCCCCGCGTTAAGGGGATCTACTACCCTGCACTTATCTCACTTTTCAAATCTTAGAGTACACAATTCTATCGCACCTAGGGGAACGAAAATACATTCAAATATGTGAAATAGAATTCTGAACACATTTGCCTCTATAAAAATTTTCGATTTTCGAAAAGAAAATAAAGTAAAATTTTTTTTTTTGCTCAAAACATTTTTTACTCTACAATTTTCCACGTAGAAGGGTGATTTTGGTCTCATTCGCCGTGGAAGGACTGTACAAACAATGTGGCCAAAGATATTTTTGAATTTCGGATTAGAAAAAAAGTTATTGTTACATATGTCCAAAAAATGTCTCCCACAGAAAAATCTAAGACAACTTTTTCTAACCTCAGATTGCAACATTCTATGGCATCTAGGAGAACAAAAATGCACACAGATATGTAAAATTGAATTCCAAACATATTTGCATACGTAAAAATTTCAATTTTCGCAATAGAAAAAAAGTTATTGGGCGGACATATATATAAACATTTAATTTTTTTTTTTTTGCGCCAAACCACACGTCTTCTACAATTTTAAACGTAGAATCATGATTTTAGTCTCATTCGATACGGTTTAACGATGGAAACAGTGTACTGTGACGAAATTCTATTTGAATTGCAAATTAAAATTTTGATTGAGAAAAAACTTAAAATTTTTATTTTAATTTTTTTTTTTCATGTCGGACATGTGTAACAGTAACTTTTTTAAATGTGAAATTCAAAAAAATCCTTGGCCACATTGTTTCTACAGTCCTGCCGCGTCAAATGAGACCAATCTTACGCTTCTACGTTGAAAATTGTAGAGTGAGAAATTTTTTGCAAAAGGATATTTATTTTTCTTTTAATCGCGCGAAATCTTTTTTTTTTGCCAAGAGAATTGAAAATTTTTATAGATGCAAATGTGTTTCAAATTCCGTTTTAAATATCTGTATGCATTCTCGTTAACCTAGTTGCAATAGAAATGGCAAAAAAAAAAAACGTTAGTAAAAATTGGTTCATTAAGTGAAGTCCAGGGTAGTAGATCCCCAATTAAGGTGCACCGGGCGCTGGACGACCTAAAGCGATACATCAAAATTTCTGTATCAGAGACCACCTTGATTTCTTTTTTCTTGCCAAATTTATTTTATAAGTTTAAAAATTAAAATGGGGTAAATAAGAGGAAGTTAAGTTATGTTAGGTTAGGATTTGCCCAATTGGGATAAGGTCTCTTTTCTTTGAAAAAAAAGAACATAAATTTGCTCATGAGGTTAAGGTTTAGGCAAAGCTTGAGTTTAATGCTCATATTTTGGCTAAGGTTTCGGTGGGTTTAGTTTGAAAAGAGTTGGTATTGATCGCAAGTATAGCAATTGAAAACATTTGGTAATAAAAATCATGAAGACTGGGCTGTTAGTCATTCAATGACGTTATGATAAATATCACAACCATCATAAACGATCTCGTTTTCATTGTTGCACCGTCAAAAAGGGTTATATAATTACTATAACTCCAGCTCGGTATTAATCGTTGTATCTTCATTGCCATGGACATTAAATTATTTAACATGGAAAACAATTTTGAACTGTCAACACTGAAGACTTGAAAGAGGGAACATTATATTTGAAACGAACATAGCTCCCAGAAATTATTATCTGGGCTCAGATCGAATGGCAAGTAACGATTTTTATCTCACCAAAGAGATAAAACCTAAGTACAGCTAGGAATTTTATAAATTGCAATCAAATTTATAACAAAAAAATACAGAGGTGAAAATTGAAAATATCTCTTGTTTTTTACGATCTGTGTTTCAGTTGCTTAAATACTCCAGACTTTATGGACTAAAAAAGCTCAATGAAGAATTTCAACAGAGGAGATGGATGCTCAGTATCAAATCACAAAAGCCATTGCTTGATCTTAAATTAAAACAAAGGTTACAAAGAACACTTCATATTAAGGTAACCTCATTTTCAATCAACACTTCATACAAATTGGAAAAGAGTAAACTCATGCACAAATCGAACTCGTTTTTTGTTTGTGAAACGCTTATTTAGGAACGCAAGAAACTTTGGTCCGAATATGATTTATTTCCAAAAAAGGTGATATAAAAAGCATCATCATTATTATTGATAGCAGCTGATTAGCAGTCACGTGGCGCGCACTCGCACGTTAGGCTATTTTTTACTCCGCTCTTGTGTGTGCAGGTGGAGGCTGATATCTCCATGCTGGTAATCCAGACAGTAATGTCTGTGTGAAGATAATCCAGTGAGTAATGTCTGTGTAGAGATAATCCAGAGAGTAATGTCTGTGTAGAGATAATCCAAAGAGTAATGTCTGTGTGGAGATAATACAGAGAGTAGTATCTGCCTAAAGGTAATAGAGAGAAATAACTGTATAAAGATGTTTCGATGAGTAATATCTGTTTAAAGATATTTTGGACAGTAATACTTGTTGTATGATATTTCGATGACGAATATCTCCTTAACGATGATTCAGACAGTAATATCTGAAAAAGATAATCGAGAGATCGATCTATTTAGAGATAATCGATTTATATCTATATAATCGATCTATATATCTATATAATCGATCTATATAGAGATAATCCATTGAGTAATATCTGTATAAAAAATTGCTGCGTGTGCGTGAAGATACTCCAGCGGCTAACATCTGCTTGTATAAAGATAAAAAATACCTGTAGAATGATATTCAAGAAATTCATCCAGATTCATGCAGATTTTCATTCAGATACTATGGAGGTAACGTCTGCACAAATATATTAAAGCAAGTAATATTAGCGTGAAGACAATCGCAGGGCAGAAAATAATAGTAACTTAGCACCTCACGGCACGCACAGCACCTCTATGACGCATGCATAAAACAATAGAGGCACTGACGTCAGTGATCCGACTCAATCTTTGTACGCGTCCTGCTGCTTGTACGCCTCGTGCTGCGTGTGTGAGAATAGCATTGGGCTCACACGTACACTGACTTACACGCATCATGATTACAGCCG
>JACJUY010000145.1:79353-134150 GCA_014220935.1 Platorchestia sp. MABIK
AGTATGAGTGAAATCTCGCCTACAAAAGCTTAGTATGAGTGAAATCTCGCCTACAAAAGCTTAGTATGAGTGAAATCCCGCCTACAAAAGCTTAGTATGAGTGAAATCTCGCCTACAAAAGCTTAGTATGAGTGAAATCTCGCCTACAAAAGCTTAGTATGAGTGAAATCCCGCCTACAAAAGCTTAGTATGAGTGAAATCCCGCCTACAAAAGCTTAGTATGAGTGAAATCTCGCCTACAAATGCTTAGTATGAGTGAAATCCCGCCTACAAAAGCTTAGTATGAGTGAAATCTCGCCTACAATTAAAAAAAGCAGACTGAACTATGCATTGACAAAATCTGTTCCCAGAAGTGAATGTCGTACATGAATCTTGTGAGGATACCAACGTAAATCACGAGTAATACGAGTGAACGATGACTTTGTTAGAGGCAGCCATTTCGTCTGGTTGACACTTGTGGAGTTAGTAGAAGAAAATTTCGCACATTTTCAACATTTTCTTCAGATTTCGCAGTTCTTCAACGCCCTGAACGGCCTTTGTTGAAATTACGGCAAGCATTCATTTTGGTATTTATCAGCATTTCTCCAGATGGTATTCAAGCGTGGCGATCTTCGACCGGGGAAATGTTGAGCAAATAAGGCCTTTACACGTTTAATGCATCTAGTCGAAATCTAGGTAGTGACGACAAACACGCTTTGTTCTTTTGCTAACTGCATAATGAAGGGTATTTGTGGAGAGAACTTGATCTTGCAAACATGTTTTATTCATGCAGGTGCTATTGTGGTACTGATTTGCATAAATAACAAGCTGGCATTTACATACAGAACTAAATTATTAACATGAATTGCAGAGCTGTATCAATTCAGAGTTCGGTCTGTTTTTTTTTTGGGACACAGTGTATAAGACTGTTTCCATAGCCTACAGCTCGTAAGGAAGTCACTGAGAGCAGAAGGTCATTACGCGCTGGGCGTTATTTTACTCTCGTTACAAGCAAAAACTTGAATTCATGAATCAACTTCTAGAGTTTCCTGCACTATTTTTCTATGTGCTGTTGTAAACGTGGCAGGACTGCACAGTTTTTTCAAATTGCAGAATATAAGCAACATACTCACTCACTAGGACTCCATGATGCAGACTCCGCTGTGAAAGTGAGGCTACTTTGTACGTAGCAAACGTAGTTTGCAATAAGCGAAGATCTTACCAAAACTAATCCGATGGAAAAAAACATTGTTATTAATTATCACAAGCTAGGTGTCGAAAGAAATACCTCGCACAATGAAAAAACAAATTAAAAACAACATCAACTAGTTATTTAGCGACTAACAAGCAGCGATTGTTTTCTTGAGTACTCAACAAAAACTTCATTGGGAACTGCAGAGCGTAGTTACTTCCTTTTTTGTTGTCGATCTTGAGTGTCCAATTTGTAATTGTTTATGTCATTGTAATCAGTTAAATTATACGAAAATATCCGTGATCTCTTCTTCTGAAGAATAAACTCAAGCACAAACCCCAAGTGGCACTTGAGCCAGCGTTCTAAACGTCTACAGCGCGGGAGACAACGGACACCACACAACCTTACTTGGCCGCGATCGCCGACCGATTGAATGCGGGTGCTCCGCTCTTTATATTTATAAGGTCAGCAGCCCTCTGTGCTGCGTTACCAGAGCACTTATTTGCCCTCCCTGCCACGGATGCATCCTCCCTCCCATTCGCTCCCTTCCTCCTTCACAAGGCTCTCGTGCTCCCTCCTCTCACTCTTTTCGTAGCGTCATGACGCTCCTCTCTATATTTAAAATGATAATAACATGTGTTGTTCTTCAACCTGACGCAGAACACTGCTTGTCTTTATACTCAGTATTCATGATTCCATTAATGACGTTTTAGATGGGAGATATCACGGCTTATTCTTCCACCCGGTAGAGGACACTGCCCGTCTTTACATTTAAATTTCATGCTTACGTTTATGAAAATTTAAACAGGAGATAATGTGTTTTCTTTTTTCACCCAGCCCAGCCCAGAGACAATGCATTTTTTTACATTAAATGTTCATGATTCCACCAATTAAAACGCATGTTAAGTCCTCCGGACCACTCGTACTCGTAGATGAGAAATATTTTCCAACGCCGCTTACGGAACCATTGCGCTTTAAATGCATGGAAAGTATGGCATTCTGATCCAAAATTCTCCATCTGCCCTGTATTTTTTTCTCGCTACAAGTTTCAAATGTTGTCGTTCCTCAAATTTAATTATACTGCATAAAGCATTTAGTATTCAGCAGCCTAAATTTCTTCCTGGCTGCAAATGTCAAATTTAGTCATTCCTCAAATTAAATCAGACAGCAAACAACACCAAGCATTTAGCAGCCTCAAATGACTGCACTCTCATGTGAAAAGTTGCGCTTGCAAGGCTGCGATGTGACAGCATAGAGACCAAACATGTGTAGAGTCTGTTGTGATTGCGACCAATAATTTAGGTCTCTCTAGCAACATTTGACTTCAAGAGAGTCAGTGAAATTGTTTTTTCTCGGGCATAAGACGGTCCTCGTGCAGTGCTATTTTTAAACGCGGGCGGTGTCTTTCATATGAGAGGAGACTCCTCAGCGTTGGAGGCGTGTTTGTTTGGTGAGCTGAGGGCGCAGCTGGCCGCACCTGTTGAGCGATGCTTTCCTAGCGACATGGTGGGCCTCAACGTCCTGCAGACAAGGTCTTACGTCCTACAGACAAGTACAAGGTCTTATGTTCTGCAGATAAGGTCTTACGTCCTGTAGACAGGGACAAGGCCTTACGTCCTGCAGACAGGGACAAGGCCTTACGTCCTGCAGACAGGGACAAGGTTTAAAGCCCTGCAGACAGGGACAAGGCCTTACGTCGTGCAGACAGGGACAAGGCCTTACGTCCTGCAGACAAGGTCTTACATCCTGCAGACAGGGACAAGGCCTAACGTCCTGCAGACAAGGTCTTACGTCCTGCAGACAATGACAAGGCCTTACGTCCTGCAGACTGGGACAAGGCGTTACGTCCTGCAGACTGGGACAAGGCGTTACGTCCTGCAGACAAGGTCTTACGTCCTACAAACAAGTACAAGGCCTTATGTTCTGCAGACAAGGTCTAACGTCCTGCAGACAGGGACAATGCCTTACGTCCTGCAGACAAGGTTTTACGTCCTGCAGACAGGGACAATGCCTTACGCCCTGCAGACAGGGACAAGGCCTTACGTCCTGCAGACAGGGACAAGGCCTTACGTCCTGCAGACAGGGACAAGGCCTTACGTCCTGCAGACAAGGTCTTACGTCCTGCAGACAGGGACAAGGCCTTACGTCCTGCAGACAGGGACAAAGCCTTACGTCTTGCAGACAGGGACAAGGCCTTACGTCTTGCAGACAAGGTCTTACGCCCTGCAGACAGGGACAAGGCCTTACGTCCTGCAGACAGGGACAAGGCCTCACGTCCTGCAGACAGGGACAAGGCCTTACGTCCTGCAGACAGGGACAAGGCCTTACGTCCTGCAGACAGGGACAAGGTTTAAAGCCCTGCAGACAGGGACAAGGCCTTANGTAGTTAACTCTTCGTTAGTACCACGAATCATGCAGTGTAGACCTTTTTCACCGTAGTTAACTCTTCATTAATGCCCCGAATCATGCAGTGTAGGCCTTATTTCATCCTCGCAAATTATTTTGAGTAATTTCCGCACTTAATTTTCTTCATCCTTGTTTATGCTAGGCAGCCTGATTTGTTCTGTTAAAAAAATTAAATGTTCTCCTTCTGCGTACGGAAGTGATATATAAAATAGGATCTATAACTTTATTTGTTCTCAAAACTGAATATTTTGTGACTGTGATGACACTCCCATAGCAGCACAGACTCAACTAAACAACTTGATTATCCCATAGTAACACAAGCACAACTTGACAATCCCAGAGCAACACAGGCACAACTTAACGGCTTGAGAACCTCATAGCAACACAAACATAACTCAACATTCCCATAGCAACGCAAGCATAACTTGACAATTCCATGGCAACAAAATTACATCTTGGCAACTTAACATTCCCATAGCAACGCAAGCATAACTTGACAATTCCATGGCAACAAAATTACAACTTGGCAACTCAACATTCCCATAGCAACGCAAGCATAACTTGACAATTCCATGGCAACAAAAGTACAACTTGACAACTTAACAATCTCATAGCAACACAACCATAACAATTGACAACCCCACAGCAACAAAATTACAACTTGACAACATAACAATCCCATAGCAATACAACCATCACAATCACACGGCAACATAATCACAGCTTACAGATCCCATAGCAACACAATTTAACAACTTGACTTCAAACACAACTGAATTTTTATCTCGCTACACATTTCCCTGCGATTGAGATGATTATATACTTTGATGCAGCCTTCGTTATCTAAATTAGTACGGAAAATTCCACCTGACATCAGCATGCTTGAAACTGGACAACTCCCGTCGTCTGCATCTCCCTGGATGACTCTTGTTTTTACGTCCTGCTGCATTGAGCACCGGCTTTGCTTGAAAAAGTCCACCTCCTGTTTTTATTTATGAACGAAGAATGCAGCTCAAATTTTATGTAAGTTTTATCGCCGGTGCTCCAAATGATGCATCGTCTATAAATCGATTGGGGCTCTGCTGCATTTGTGTTGATGAAACCATCGTATCGGGAGATTAAAGAGGTTTTAAAGGCTCACGTGAATTTGAGGGAAAGATTTTCTATAAAATGGTTGGGACTCTGCTGCATTTGTGTTGATGAAACCATCGTATCGGGAGATTAAAGGGATTTTAAATGCGTACCTGTATTTCCGCCAAAGATTTTCCTCCAAGTCGATGATGCATTTATCGTGTTGCATCGAAGATTTCTTCGTGGTTGATGGACAAAACTTTGACGTAAAGTTTAAGACGTGCAAAAAAGTTTGGACATGCCTGGCGAGTTTGCTAGAAGAGAACTGACCGGTTATCTTAAAAGTAATTCCTTCGCCGTCAATCCCTGGATGCTAGATCCTGAAGTCCCGTGTCTAAAATGCAGCGTATATGGAGAGGTCACCCTCAGGCAAAACTCTTCTTGAAGAGGATTCCAGTCGCCTAACAGAAAAGAATCAATGTCTTCATAATAATGAGTAATTTTTTTGAAGGGCATTTTGATCATTTATTTTTCTCTCACGCGTGTGTTTGGTTTTTTTTCATTTATTATTCCTTGTTGTTGTTCATGACTCAGTCAAAAAGGAAGCCTTTCAAAAAAAGTCACCCCACGGACTATCTAAACTTCACAGTCGACAAAATCGACGCACGTTTATCCGGTTTCTTTTGATGTGCGTTCTCGAAATTTCAATGTGTCACTTCTTTGTTTATAATGATGACGAAGTAGGAATTAATAACTACCAGCTTTGAGGGATTATAAAGTAACTTACATCCTTGTGTAATTCGGGTCATAGCTATCATCTTTACTAGCAAACAAATTAAACGTAGTTAATTATCATTAGCAACGATAATTATTAAAACTCACTCAAGAATCACTGCCGACACATTGATTAAAAATGAACGAACATTAATACATGCTAACAAATTAGCATTATATCGTTAGAAAATTCATCGTTAAGTGCAGAAAGATAGATTAATAAGAACCTGAATATAACATACTCAGAATATTTGCAGGTCGACAATGCCATTTGTGTGCTATGCAGTCGCATGCCGGCTGTTTATTGGTTTTGCGACCTTTTTTTAGATTCAACTTTTTCCCTGGAAGAATTTAGCAGTTATCAGAGGCCTTCAAATAAGCGCGATTTGTTCGACGTACTCGGTGTACGTTGTTATAATTTACTCTCAGCCCATTTCCTCGACTGGGAATTTCTTCCACAGCGTCTGACTTCGGTTCTAATTTTTCAAAAAGCGACTGTTCAATGCTACTTTGTGATCGTCAGGTATTTAAGTCTTCAAAAAGCAGCTTTTCAACGCCACTTTTTGATCATCACATATACATAAGCTGCAAATTTTGGGAGATACTACTAACGTTTCCTATTTTCCATGAGAATAGAATAAGATTTGCTAAGTTAATCACTGCTTAAGCAAGTAAAATTTTATATATCATTCACTCAAACATCCTCATTAAGAGCACGATTGATTCAGCTTTTTCATTGTATATTGAATGAAACAATAATTTTCTACTGATAAGATAATCCAGCATTCAATTAATATTTAATTAAGAACTCAAACCCCATAACAATAACTTTCTCGTATACTACTATCGCAGAGCGTCCATGGATCCTATGATATGCTTCATCATATTAGTACATATGACGGGCTGACGGGCAAGTTTACATATGACGGGCTGAGTCTCTCTTGAGCTTCTCACACACACACACACACACATACAGTTCAGTTGCATCCTTGTGTAAAAGTGTCGGTATTTACAATGCAGCCGGCAGGTTTGAAGAACGAATAGTTTTTTCTGTTGATCTGTTCGATTGGCACCTACGCCAGAAATGTTCGACCAGCACCGTAGTGAACCTGTGACACGGAACTCGGCAGGCAGTGTTCTCAATGCACAGTTTTCAATGTTTTAAATGCACAATTTTCAATGTTTTCAATGCACAGTTTTCAATGTTTTCAATGCGCGGTTTTCAATGTTTTCAATGCGCGGTTTTCAATGTTTTCAATGCGCAGTCTTCAATGCACTGTTTTCAATGCACAGTTTTCAATGTTTTCAATGCACAGTTTTCAATGCCCAGTCTTCAATGCACAGTTTTCAATGTTTAATCGTTCCACACCATCAGTTAACCGAAATGGCCTGTGCATTTGACTTTGAATTTAAGACGAACTTCATTGAAGAAGCTCACATAGAAATTACAGTGTTTGTGTAAAAAGAAATGTCGTGCTTGCCTCGAGCAAACAGATAGCCCTAAGAAACTTCCCCCTCTCCACACACACACACACACACACTTAAATCGTTCAGTCACGATGACCAATCATTCTCCAATCTTTATCCTTCGATCAGTCTGTCGACCAATCTTGAGTGTGGAAAATTTCTTGCGGTTTAGAACTATTTGTTTGTTATCTTTCTCGGTGAAGTCCTGTCTATGGATTGGTTTCTGATTAAAAAATTCTTCCTAGCTGAGATCAGTGGTTCATACTTTTCGATATCGTGAATTGCGGATCAGTAATGCGAAGGAGTTTTGGCGACACGATTATTGAAGAAAAAATACAAACTCAGCTTACATGAGCTTAAACTGACCAAATAAGGAGAAATTCAATTGTATTAATTATGTTTATTTGCAGCTTAATTGGCATTCTAGATACCACTTCAATCAAATTTACCTGACGAGGTAAATTATTATAACTTGACACGAATCATGCAGTGTAGGCCTTATTTCATCCTCGCAAATCATTTTGAGCAATTTCTGCTCTTAATTTTCTTAGTCATCCTTGTTTATGCTAGGCAGCCTGATTTGTTCTGTTAAAACTGTTAAAGTAAATTCGTTCACAGTGCCAGAAATATTGAGATAATGGAATTAAAAATTATAATTTACCACTTGCGATTCTACGTGGGTAATAATTTGTGACAGGCCATTGTTTTTTTCGTATTTATTCCAATCAATAAATAGATTAAAAATCTTTCTCGTTTAATTTCAGTTCCTGAATTTTACTTCAGTGGAGACCTTCATGATTCAATTTTTTAAAATTGTTTGAGATTTCGCCAAAAAGTGAGTTTTCAAAGATCGCGACCTATTTTATCAATTTTTCAAATTTTGCGATATTCTCTCTCTCTCTGTGGCTTATAAATATATTATAACTATCGCACTCATATATTGTGAGTTTTAAAATTGATATGCGTTATTTTGCATAATCATCGTGTCTACAAGCATTATTGTAAAATGCAAATCTGAGTTATAAGATGACGTATAAATTCTAAGATAACGTACGCAAAAATTGTATACGATGTCGTATAACTGGACCATACTTGGATCAGATCAACTCGACTTGCCCGGACACAATCTTTCTTTTTTTGCTGGAGGAGTAAGCGACACGATTACAAGAACGATGTATATAATTGGGTAATACTTGGATCAAATCAAGTCGACTCGCCCGGACACAATCTCAATTCTTCTGCTGAAGGAGTGAGTGATTTAAGGAAAAAAAATAATGTAAAACTGGACAATACTTGGATCAAATCTACTTGACTTACTCGTTCACAATCTTACTTCCTCTGCCGGAGGAGTGAGTGACGTAAGCAAAATAATTCTGTGTATAGCTGGGTAATTCTTGGATCAAATCAACTTGACTTGCCCGGACCCAATTTACTTCTTCTGCCGGGGGAGTGAGTGATATAAGCACAAGAGACAGTGCTCCTCGCCCCACATCGACGTCACCCCGACCTGAATTACAGTTCAGTTGAAGGACAAGGTGGGCACCCACAGCCAACTTCCTCACTCGAGACAGGCTTGAGGCATCCCCACTCACGTTAAAGAATTCATTTTAATCTTAATATTGTACTCCTATAAGGTCTTGCTGTATTACAGTAGGTGGAACGGGTGATCTTTTCAGAGTTTGAAGCATTGTTAAGTGCTTTCAAAATGTCGTTTTGGCTGTGACTCTTGTTTTGATTTGTTGTCTTTGGCATTGAAAATTTGGCATTGAAAATTGGTTTATTTTCCACATAATTGTAAATGTTGTACTAACATCATTTTCATGCACGGATGTTCAGTAAATATGTGATAAAAAAAATAGAATATTTGTAAGACGCAGAAACATTTCGGAGCAATAACGACTTTAAGTTTAAGGCTTATCCTGATAAACACATGTACATGAACTTTACTTCCCCCTAGGATATACACAACTGCTTGTAAGTTTCAACCTTAGATTCCAACTTAACATGGCATTCAGAAGTGTCCAAACGCGACTTTCACGTCAGTTCATCCGATAATATACCGCACATTTAATTTAAAAGAGAGCTTATTGACACTGCCACTGGGGCTTAAGGAATCGTTCAGCTTCACCCTATAAAGACCAAATTTTGGGGTCTTGATCGAAGTATTGCGGTAATTTCTCCTACATTATCATAAATGACATCCAGTAAATGTAAACTTTCCATCGGCATTCAGAAAATAAGAACAATGTGAGTGATTTCCTAATGTCCTTCAGGAAGGACGGTAGTCGGTGTAAGGTTAAAATAGATTTAACTTAAATTCAGCTGCTTCAAATGAAGACCCACAGTTCATAGAGACCTGCATGACCAATCTATACGTGACCTCGATGCTGGCCAGGCAGATCAGATCTGGGCCAAGGAAAGGAGCTTCATCCATGGCAACTTGAGGCGCTGCGAACGACAGGCCATCAGGCGGGTTTGACAGCCACCGACTAATGCATGCACCGACTAATGCATGCACCGACTAATGCATGCACCGACTAATGCATGCACCGACTAATGCATGCACCGACTAATGCATGCACCGACTAATGTTCAATTTTTATTCTGCGCGAGTTGAATCATTTTTTTCATATCTCCGCCCGTTGAATGGAAGAGGATCGTACGCCTAGGTCATTGGGAAGACTTTTACTGAGTGTTTGTTTTGCTGAGAAAATGTTTGTTTGCTGAGCGTTTGTCTCACTGAGACTTTTATGAGGTATTTATTTTAATAACAAAGTATTCCATTTTTCTCGCCTCGTAACCTTGTCTAACTTGACTTTAGAGTGTATTTATTTAGCGTAAATTACTGTCTATTTCTAACAGACACTGTAGAATACTGATTCTTTGTTGTAGCAAAAACGACAGTCACACTACAAGTTGCCCAAGAAAAACCAATCGTATTTTATTGGCTTGAATTTTATGGTCATCAACCAAAAAACTGCATTTTTCGCCTATGAATATTTCATTCACCTTTCACTGAGCAATCATAAACATGCAAAGTGGAAGCGAACTTCATAAATTTGGTAGCGAACTGAAAACTCTTCAGCATCAAGTTACCTTAAAAATGATGAATATTTGAAACCGTGAACATCAAAACAGGCGTCAAATAAATTCAAAATTAACCAAGTAAATTAAAGCTAAAAAGGCCGATGATCAGAAACCGTAAACATCAAATTAACTGCCAAAAAAACGTCAATTTGATTAAATAAATACAGGCCAAAAAGGCCGATGTTTGGAAGCCTTCAGCTTCAAAACACGCACTAAAAATTTCAAAATTAACCGTATAAAAAAAGCCAAAAAGGCCGATGATCAGAAGCCGTAAACATCAAAACAGGCGCCAAATAAAGGCCAAGTGAAGACCACACGTCAAATGGAGGCACAATGGCAGGAAGCAGGTATTGCGGAACCGGTTGCTGCAGACCAGTCACGCAATCATCCGCAGATACACGCACACGGCACGGCATGCACTAGGTTGTTTACGTAGTTAGGTGTGCGTTTAACACTTTTGGTGCGACGGTGGTCACTGAGGGGATTTTCATAGTGCTGCTGACCGACCAACAGTCACAAACACCCGTAATTATACCTACCATTTCATCTAACAACAGCTCGCCTATGCTTCCCTTGCACAAAAAATGAGACCCAGTTCTCAGGGGAATATTCAAAAGATCAACTCAACCTGCTTCGCCGTTCATGTGAAGCTCATGTTCCTGTTTTGCCTTTCATGCGACGCTCATGTTCCTGTTTTGCCTTTCATGCGACGCTCATGTTCCTGTTTTGCCTTTCATGCGACGCTCATGTTCCTGTTTTGCCTTTCATGCGACGCTCATGTTCCTGTTTTGCCTCTCATGCGACGCTCATGTTTTCATTTTCTTTTATACGACGCTCATATTTTCATTTTCTTCCGTTTCCACCGGGCGGTAGTGGCAGAACGCTGAATACAAAGGTCAGCGTCCGCATTTGCGACTGACGAAAGCGTCGTGTCCGCAGTCCAACTTTCAGCAACACCGGAACTGTCATAAAAGACTGCAGAACTCGGACAATGGGCGACGAAAAAATCTTATTGCGAGTTTAGGTCAATATACTGAAAGCAGCGCATGCACAGAAACGCTGCTTGTGAGCCCGTCATGCTTCACTATTGTAATTGACCTATTCAAGCGAAAGATAAAATAAATAATCGCAGTGTTTTTGTAAAATAGACTCGCGTATGCAGTCGGAACCAAAAGCATGCTTGTTGTCAGTCAGGTTGAAAAAGGGCACTTCTAAATCTAAAGCATGCGTCGCAGTACGACTATTTGAGCAGATCATTCAATTGAGTGCGCTGTAATTCAGGCAATATTTCACGCGATAAAAAGTTCTACTCCCTTTTTTTAAATAAAATGACTTGATAAAGGAATGGAAAGTGATAAACGAACATGAATTTAATTATTCGTCCTCTGAAACATCGCAACCGGTCGAGCGCAAGTGGTCGAAGAACAGCTCATTATAGCAAGATACATATATGTAACATCATGAGACTGGTCCTTCAACGCATCATGAGAAAATTCGCATGACATATGACTGATTTAACCACGCCTCATGCCTAACCTCACACAAAAAAATTCCTGTTTCAAAAGTACAAGGCACCAGAAACACAAAAGTGCAGGTTGTCCTTGGTGAAGTGTTCCAGCTCACGCCACACATCCTCGTACACAAAAGAGGCGCGTGGCCGCGTCTCTCTAACAACACAGTAGTGTTAGTTTCGAGATGCATAATTGCGAGGTATGAAGCTGCTGGACAGAGCAGTTCACACGTCGATAAGTGCCACCAGTAACGTCGCAGGCGATTTGATGTAGCGTAGAGTGGTGCTGGAGCTGGTGTAGCAGGCCTGGCGCAGCGAGGGAACGATCTATGTAGTTATGGGCGGAGGCCCTCTAAAAGCAGAGAGATGTATCGTAAAATTAGGCAATAAATCAAGAGATCAGAGTATTGTGATGTCGTGCTTATAATAGGGTAGCGCTTCACTTCCTGTTGAATTACCTGCGCAGTAAGACTTGGAGGTTGGATTGAGGTATATTGTGATATGCTAAATTTTTCTGATAGATGTCTCATGTTCGCTTGTTAACTTTGAGCTTAATTTAGACGATGAAAAAAAGTTACGTGAAGAGTATGTATTTTCGTATGCTACTTAAATATGAATTCCTACACTATTTGGCATATGGCTTTGAATAAGCCAAATTTCGAAACGACTCATCTTAATGATGCTGTCTCCTAATTTTTTTGTTTACAAGAAAGTGACTAATTTACTTACACGTTACCAGTAGCAGAAATATTTTTTATTCAAAAACCCAAATTTTTTGCGTTGTGCAGCGTCAAAAATAAGCATCGAGAGCTCTTATGCTCCCAACACATATTCCAACAATAAGAATACCAGCAATAAGAACAAGGCAATACAAGCAAACGAAGTGGTGCAGTTGGTTAGCACAGCACGATGCTGAAATAAAACATTGAAAGTTATTCGCAAACTTTCTCCGACTAGGCACCGCAAGCTCTCAGTTCATCTTTCTCTGTGCATTGTGGCCAACTTCATTCAGATAAATTTTATTAATTCGAATACTTTAACACGTTTAACTGCAGCTGCCCATCTCCACGTGCTCGATGTATGTGCTCATCAATAATTCTATCCAGGCTCACGGTTACAATGCGAGCAAAAAACGATAATGCGTCTTGGGTTCGAATATTACTAGACTCCTTTGATCAGGTTATTTCCAGACTGGTGTGGATAGCACACTCCTAATCGTTTTATTACAACGATAAATTGCCTTCCATTATTACGTCTGATAGAACTGCATATTGAAGTCGCCATAGATTACATATGTGTCAAAAGCATTTCCGACTTAGAGATTGAAGCCTAATAAACCAGTTCTATCTAGACAAATCCGGATTTTTGCAGCTCGCACTTACTGTACCTTCGTTAACGTGAGCAAATTAATGGCTTTGTTGATGTTAATATTATATAAATTGTAAGGTGCTGGCAGCGTGAGCGAATAAATTGAAGGAACTAATGTAACATGTGTCTTGTACAACCGCTCAATCAATTTATTGCGTAATTTCAAACTGAAAATTTATCAAATGCATCTGTAGATTTTTGACACAAAATATAATGGAATTTGTTTTTCTCTGTGATTCTCATTCATAAATGAGGGCTTTGTCCAGGGCTTTGTGTGCCTCCCTGTTTCTTCTCATCAAATTCTATGACATGATTTCAAATCTGTAATTTGCAAGGACAATGGCAACCGCAAATTTTTTTCCTTGGACTTTACCGAATACGTAAAGCATACAAATCAAAATAAATAAAATCAGTCCTTCCAAACAACAAAAAACAATTTTCGAAACTTTGTGAAGCTGTGGACGCAATTTGAGACAATCTTGTTAGTCACGTGAGAACTTCCTAGAATATTTCAACCACGAATCAAATAACAAAAGCATATTATGAGAAGATGCTTCCTGAACAGTTCCACGGTGGAAGACCTTCAACACGAAGGCGGTTGAGATAATTCTCGAATTAATGGTTCTCAATTTCCGTGTCCCTAATCAGAGAGATAAGCATCAAAACCAAACCAAGGACTTCTGGAGGATGTTTACGCACTAACCACTGATCTCTTGACAAAGCAAGTAACTCTCTTGCGGTCCTTGGACTCCATCGCCTGGTCTGAAGTGCTCCTCATATCACGAGGTATCTGTAGCCCTAAATCCAGGGAATACCCCGTTTCTTCCTCACTGGGATATGGTGCCCGAACCTACCTAGTAAGTGGTTATGTAATGGCACCTACGAGCTAAATGGTTATGTAATAACATCTGCGGAGTAAATGTTTAAATAATAACTATAAAGATATTACGCTTCAGTTAAAATATCTGACACAAGGTCCCAAAGCCCTAATCAACAGTATTATATTAATTTAAGTTAAGTTAAAGCCTGTATTTCACGACATGTCAAGTTATTGGCATACCGTGAAAGTCTTTGTGAGTTACTCTCATGTCCACGATTGTTCGCATAACCTTTTCCATCATACTGAACCTCTATACGTCCCCTGATAACGTGTTTCTATTTATTTTTTTAAAGTCTCGTCACAAAACACAAAACACATTAACGTATTTGAAAAATTTAAAAAAACATTGAGGAAAAACCTATGAGGGAATCAGTGGCTATGTTGAAGCATTTTTTCACAAGTTTAGCAATATGTGCACGAAACCCCTCCTCTCAGGGTGCTAATTTTAGTTGCTTGTAAATAATGCGAAATGGGACTCAAGTCTCTGGCGCCCATGGAATCACTTTCAGCATTTGACTCCTCTGTTGTATTACGCAACTGCTGAATGCCCAATTAGAAGCGCTAACGTGAGAGTCTTGGCCTGGACAAATTACACTGTTTCGACGGCGTAAATTGTTAGCTTAGTGTCCAATTAAAAGCCTTAACGTGAGGATTTTTGCATGAACTAATTACACGTAAAATAGAGGTGTAAAGCTGCACCGCAACGACGACGTAAATTGTTAGAAAATCCGCCCTCCAAAGTGCTGACGTGGATGTTGACCGCAGCGAGATGGCGTGCATAGCAAGGGACGGAGCTTGGCACACTCCAGTAAATTACGATACGGGTTTCCGGTGAAACTTCTTTTAATGATATTTTGTGCGTAATGAACGTTTGAAGCTGCGTAGTGAACTTTTATCGTCAGTTGCCACGGTAATTATGGAGCTGCCTAGTCTTGCGTAACCGTTTCCTGTCAGAAACTGCAAAATTTATCAGGGTAGCTGATAAGTCTCAATTTGCCAAAGAAGGCGGGCTAGTTTCTGGTGTCGCTTTCTCAGTAGATAAATAATTCCAAATTTTCTGTTAGTTGCAACAGGATGCGCGTTGATTTTAGTGACGAGAGATGTTTTCCAATTATAGGTCTGGAAATAAAGGCACAGTTATTCCACAAGCTGCTAATTATCCTGAAACCAATACAAAAACGTAAGAACAGTGTAAGAAGTAATAAAATATAATTTTGATTGATGGAAATTTGACATATTTCACACGTTAGCTATAGAAATACTGTCCAATTTAATTATGATTGTTGGAAAGTTACCGCCGTTTATTGGTCTTCTAAATCGGCTACATTGCTGCTGTCCCTCTCACTCAGCACAGCACCCGCCACCAGACACAGCACGCGAGCAGCAGGCGTGCAAATTATGAACAATACTTAACACTTTGACCGCAACGTGAGCCACCAGTGGCCACGATGGGGATTCCCATAATGCTGCTGACCAACCAGTAATCACAAACTCAATTTTTTAAAATGAATAATTAAATCTAAATGAATGCACGATTAGCTAAATGTTAATCGTTAAGCATTTTGTTATGTTAATCGCCGGTAAATGTTAATCGTGAAGCTCCCGGCGCAGGTAGAATCTGCAGGGCCTTACACTACAATTGGCTTTAAATTTGAGTTGGAAATTAAACTTCAGTTTAACCGATTGCGGTCAAAGTGTTAAAACGAACCCTGGTATTCATCACCAGTCTACGTGAGACGCATCAATGATGCTCTGCTGACACACTTGATGATGCTACGACTGCACTGCTACAAGGTTGCTCACTTGACGCTCCAAAATGTCCTGGTAGAAGAAAACTAACTCCTTGTTCTTAATGAAATTGTGTTTATTTGAGCTCTATTTGACCACTTCTGTGAAGCCATTTAGTGGTGGATTATCCTACATAGAAGAATTTTGTCTTGTTCAGTTTCAGTGAATTCAAATTCTACAAGGCTATTTAATAAGACTGTTTTAGTTAACTCTATTCAAAAGGATTTAAATTAACCGTAAATATCCTAATCACCAGTTTTCCTAATATTACTTAGTCGACAGTTTCGTGCATCTCTGAAGGGCCCGTCTACACCCAGTTAGTGGATGGAAATCCAGTCTAATTATAATTATAATCTTGTATAATCGTAATAGACTTGTTTTTGTGGTGATGAATGGAATTTAGCACCTTTGCAGTCTGAAAACTGTTGTTCTCTTAGATATAAACGTGATTTACCTATTTATGAACGCATTAGTGGATGATCATTCGATTTCGCATTTGCATTTATTTTAAAGTTTATTTTCGTGTTAACTGAAGTAATTTATTTACACCTTTATTGTATTTGAATACATGTGAATATATATGGATTTATTTACATTTATGGTTACAGTTGTGTATATTTGTTTTTATATCATATCTGTGTTAGTGTTATATTATTAAAACATCTGTTAATATTCGCATTAATATTTATACATGTTTTTATATTCCTATTGATACATGCATTTATATTTTTATACGTTCACGTTAATGATTATATTATTTTATATGTTATCTGTTTTTTCTGTTCTATTGTCTTGTAACTTTTTCTCGCAGTTTCCACTATTGATGAACATGTCAAATCATTGAATTTAAAACTAATAACTCTGAGTTCTCATCTTCAAAGTCTACTTTCATTACAATGACTTTAATTTTGAAGGTTCTATTGAATTTAGAACGATCTGAAGAATCGGAATTTTATTTCCAAAATATAAGAAATAAAAATTTTTGCCCTCTTTTATTTTTCCATTGTAGTTATGTGAGTTTATTTACTGAGTACATTCGTAAGTACAGTACATTACCAGCACCAATGTTCAATGAAATTGAAACCTTAAACGTAATTTTTTACCATTTTACGAATCACACATTTCTTGAGAAATAAAGAATTTTTAGCACCATTTACATATTTGTCATCGTAACTAATGATGTTAAACTTTTAATCTTCGTATTTTTCAGAATGGAAAAAGCTAGCATTCCTGTTTTAACAGTACCAGAAACATCAGAAACCATTCAGCCTACAAAGCTTTCTTGTAAACTTTGGTTTTTCTTACCACAAGTGAACAGTTGACGAAAGGGAAAGTGAATTAATGATACACCGATGTATTTGACACGACTTTTGCTGCTCGTCTCTCTCGCGAGCTATGGTGAGTATGAAAATTTTTTTGCATGTCGACTATGTCCCAATTTTTTCAAAATTAACGGACATCAATAATGTTCCAAGTGATGTGTGTTAAATACGCTTATGCGGTCAGGAATAAGTTAAATACTGTTTCAAGTGTTGTATATTCAATACGCCCATAAATTAGTGATACTGCTCTTAACTTTTTTACTATAGCGATTTATTTTCAAATTTCTGGTAGGAGTTCGTTGTTACTAAAATTACAACTGCCATGGAGTAATAACAAATTAAAATTAAGTGTGAATTTCCTTTCGCTTTTCAACAAACGAAGAGGTTGATTCATACTTCCATTAGTAGAAGTTCAAGAAGAAGTATTTCTACTTGTGCTAGATAGTTTACGGGTGGATTCTTGATAAACAAAGAGGTGGACTTAGTTCGACGAAGAAGTAAATTTTATGTATTGTTTTGCTGAGCCTTTGGGATTAAAGGATATAAAAAATAGGGTCCGGATGAATAGCATATTAGATATTTCCTTAATTAAAACATGAAATGTCATCGACAGAGCAAGGCTAAATGAAGAAATCACGAGCTTTTCCACAAAAGTTTAGTATAATAACAGAGCCTATTCAACAAATTATTCTGCCTATGATTAAATCTTTAATATCTTACGTCCAATAAAAAGGCTGTATTCAAAGAACGACATGAAACGCTGCGTTTTTTACTGAGAAACACCTGGAGATCCTGCTCGTCTCGTCGTGCAGAGGCAGAACTTCCAGTCAAGGTCATTTCTTGTCCGCAATTACATTCCGTGGTACAAAGCGGCAGTGGCACTTGATGTAAATAAACTCAGTGTCGTCTTGACCTCGAGAGGAGGAGTGTGTTTATCTTGCGTGTGTGGTGCGTTCTGTTAAAAAACTCTAGTTCGCAATGTGCGCAAATTTTGTTCATTGCAATCTATGATTTTACAGGACAAACGATGCCCCACAATGACGTGGAACTCAAAAAGGAGCATGCTGACTCTTTCGAGAAATTATGCTCAATTACTCTGCACAACGGAGTGGTTGTTAAGAAGTATCGCAGCCGGTTGACCGGGATGCACGTCATCTTGGCCGGAGTCGAAGGCCCAATCGTCAGTGGATACTTTACGCTGGGTACGTATATGAGACACTTCAAATAATAATATTGAGTAAAATATCATGAATTACTATAAATGCTGGTTTGTTTGCAAAAACCTGAATCCCTAGTGATGGCTTCAAGGTTGACATTTGCCTGAAATGACCCTAAATCGCCTCCGAGTTTTTTCGTTGGATGCGTTTGATACCCAGGCATAAAACTCGGTGCCACGCTGCTGTCAGGAATTATGACCCGTTAATAAGGTCCCGAGTACTGTCAGCCTTCGTATTGAAGTTTCGGATTATCTCTTATTCGTACGGAAATAATTATTAAGTTCGATTTCCCTCCCTTTAGTGGGTTTTAAAGATGTATTACCTTCATTGTATTTTTTTGACTGGGGTTCTAATTTAGCTAATTATCTATTTTATATTTAATCAGTGAATATTTATTAAGGTGCACAATTCTGACTCCCTCAAGTGTTAATTTAATTATTGAGAAATAATACATTCCAACTTGCATATTTTTAGTAGTTAATAGGTTTAAATTTTATTTTGTAATGCTGTTAATGCTATACCTAAATGACTGATTTAACTGCAGAATCTTTTTGTGCTTTTGCTGTTTCTTAAGTACTAAAATTAATTATCTATTTTGAATGGATGTCAATTGACAGATTATTGTTAATAAATAAATCAATGAACATTGGGTCACTAAACAATATTTTTAATAAACTATCAAAATTTCTAAGGTTGAGACTACATCTTGATTGAAAAAACGTGAAAAATATATGTATGTCAGATAAACTAGTATGAAACATAAAGTCAAATCTTAATGTGCTTTTCCATTTTATAAATCAATTTAAGCACCACAAAAATTTAGAGATGTCTGAGGTTTCAGTCTCATTTCTTCTATTAAAATTCAGGAGAGGAATCTCACATTGACAATTTTCATTACACATCTGAAAAAATATCTTACATGTCAATGCTGCTTTCTTCCTTTATTCCTCAGCTTGGAAAGTAATCTTGATGTTCCAAGAAATAATCATTTATTTTTATCAACTGCCTTTCATGCATGTATTGCAAATGTTTTTGTGTATCTTGATATTTTTTCTAAAAAAAATAGGTAATTTTTTTTGCATTTCCATTTATTTGTTGTTCAAATTGAAACAATTTTTTGATTTGTGTGATGTAAGTCACTGCATATTAAACATGGGCAAAAACATTTAGTGTAGTTTATTTTCAAATTTAGTAAGAACTTCAGTCACTTCCCAAAATATCTTACTTGTGCTGCACTATAGCTTGTTTGAGTGAAATGCCTATACTCTTTAAAAAGAGATTTTATGTCTTTTTAAAATAAAATCATATATCTGACATTTAATATAGTGACAAGAACATTAATTCAATGTGAAAATTTATTCACAAACAGAACAAATGCTAACAGGTATACTCTACATAAAAAAAAATATGCATTCCACACAATATACTAATTTACTGATAGATCTAAGCAGTTTATTGCTGTACAAACTTTTCTAATAACCTCCTATTTACAGCCACGGAAGCACAAGATGACGATGGCTTACCACACACACTGGAGCATCTTGTGTTCCTGGGCTCAGAGGAGTACCCTTACAAAGGCATCCTTGATTTGCTGGCCAACAGATGCTTGGCCTCTGGAACTAATGCATGGACTGGTGAGTTTTCTTAGATTGTTTCAGAGCCAAGGAATAGTCAAACACTTTGTTTTGTTTCTTTTTTATAAACTCTCAGTTTTCATGCCATAAAATTTATGGCAGGAAAACTGAGAGCATGAAAACTGAGCATGGCATGAACACAACATTTATGGCATAAATGTTGTAGCGTATAGCTTTTAATGCTGAATAATTTATCTTCAAATATAGCTGTACACTGAACATTTTTTTCTGTAATTTAGCCTCCAATTTGCTTGGGAAGCCACATAATATGTACTTGAAATTGGTATTTGAAGAAGTAACTTTCAATCCTACTGATTAAATTAGTGTAATTTTGGCTTTGGATAGTTTTTATATATGCATCTCTTAGCTCATTATACTGCAATTTGAGCTCTACTTCATTTCTTCATATATAATGTGCAACAAATGATAGCATTATGAAAATCTATAGAAATGCCAGTTAAAGAATTAACACTACGGAATTAACATCAGATTTTTTTTTTAACTCTTTTCAATGCAAAATTGATGATTATTATATTAAATCATTATTATTTGATATTTTAAATTTTTTTAACTAAGTTAAGGAAATCATTTTACTATCAAAATGCCTTAGAGACAGAATGTTCTTATTGATAATCTTTTTAATATGCTTTAGCTAAGCAAAACCTAGCGTACCAATCCCGACCTAGATGTTCATAGTTTGACATACAGAATACCATTCTTCCAATACATTCTTTATTGTGGTTTCAGTGCATCTTATTCTGCTTATCTGTTTTTTTTAAGTCATGAGTTTACTGTTAGTCATCTAATTTGAATTATTTCCTCAGATACTGACCACACTGCGTACACCATAGAAACAGCTGGAAGTGAAGGTTTTCTCAACCATCTACCAATCTATCTTGATCATCTTCTCTACCCAACTTTAACTGTGAGTTTGCTTGCTCAAACTTCCATCATACTTCTAACTAGTTTTGTCTGCATGTGATGCACTATGCTTTGGTGTTGTCTTGTACGTGGGTAAAACAGCATTGATAAAAAAATTTTTATTAGTTATTCTTTCATATTTTTCCTTCATCAAATGAATTATTTGCATTTTTCACTCCTTAGGTTATTGGCTATTCTATCCTTGAGCATTATCATTCTTAGAGAGATGTGATCCTGATCAAAAGGTTAGGGACAATCTTTTTATTGAAATATACTAGGACGTGTTTCAAGAAGTGTTATTGCATCATACAAATTTATTCTAACAGAACCATTTTAGGGCGCAGTATCTCATTCTAAAAATGTATATAAACTGCACCATTTCAGGACGCGGCGTTCATGACAGAAGTCTACCACGTCACCGGAGAAGGGGAGGACGCGGGCGTGGTGTACTCTGAGATGCAAAGTCGAGAGAACAGCGGCGCTGACCGCAGCTTCCTGGCACTGCAGCGAGCATTCTACCCCGAGCCGGAGTGCGGCTACCGCTACGAGACCGGCGGCATCATGAAGAACCTCCGCAACACCACCACCAATGAGCGCGTCAGTTCATGTGCATTCACTGAAATAGTATTTTGTGTCTGCTTTGTGAACTTTTCATTTTATTTGGTTTTATTTGTATGTTTACATGATTTCTTAGTTTTGGAAATGCTCAATTCTTGTTGTAGCAAATTTTTTGCACCGTAAAATGGTATTGCATTTAGCAGATGTGCTTTTAATTCTCAAAAATGTAGTATTGAAATTCAGTGTAATTTTTGAATGGAATTTGAAATACATGTCTATGATCTTCTTTCATTTTTATGCTCTAGAAATTTGAAAGCAGTAATGCTAAAATCTTAAAAATGAGACTGTTATAATTGATATTTAATTATTTTGTATTCATGAGACTACAAATGCGATAGCCAAACCCCTTTTTTGCTCGTCAATGGAACAAATATGCTTTCTTAATTCAACGCATTAGTTGCAGCTGTAGATTCGTTTATTCTACTCCCAAAGACACTCTTAAACTTTGATCACCACGCAAATATCCTCTTAAATTCTGTTTGCAAACACCTTTGGAAATTCCGTTTCCTGAGACCCTCACAATTTCTTTTCCTAAAGATTTTTCCAAATTCTGTTCATAGAGATCCTCACAAATTCTGTTCCTAGAGATCCTCACAAATTCTGTTCTTAGAGATCCTCACAATTTCTGTTCTTGGAGACCCTCACAAATTCTTTTCCTAGAGACACACACAAATTCTTTTCCTAGAGACACACAAATGATCCTCGCAAGCACTCTCACCAATTCGGAAAACACCTTAGCAAATCGGTTCCCAAAGTCAGCCGGAAATTTTATGTTGATGTGCACATGTCTTTGCATCTTTTTGCTCATTGGTACTGTTCTGTGGTGCAGATCAGAGCGTACCACCGTGAGTTCTACCGACCTGAGAACCTCCACCTCATCATCACTGGCCAAATCGACCCCTCCAGTCTCTTTGACGTCTTGGTCAAGTTTGAAGACAAAATTATTTCAAAGGTAAGGCATTGAAGTCTTTAGTATGCAATTTTTTCTATTGTATATGTATGTGGTTGCTGTGTGCACTTCTGAAGTATTGAAAAATAGAGTGCATAATTTGTTTTAGTTTATTAGATATGGATTATGAAAATATTGTGATAAACATTTATGTGCTTATATTTGTAATTTAAAATTTTTTGTTGAAATAGAAAAGCAATGTTGAAAGTTTTTTCATCCGTTCCAAAAGTTGGCCACGTTCGAAATAGTTTCGCCCCCGCAAAATCTGTTAATTTTCAAAAATGTGTTTACAGTGACCGAGCACTTCTAGGAATTCTTGCATCGTTTGATTTATTTAAAAAATGTGTAGGTAGACTAAGTTTTCTGTGGTTCATAATAACTTTTCCGTGATTCATAATAACTTTTCCATGATTTATAACTTTTCCGTGGTTAATAACTTTTCCGTGGTTCAATATAACTTTTCTGTGGTTTAAAATAACCTCTCTACGGTTCATAATAACTTTTCAGTAGTTCATAATATTATTCGCGATTCACGGTAACTTTCCCTTATGTGCAGGGCCCGCTGCCGCCGTACACGCGGCCGTGGCAGCGCCCAGTAGCGCCGCTGACGGAGTCGGTGCGGAAGGATGTGGTGTACCCGAGCAACACCCACGACACCGGCAGGGTGCTGGTCGCCTGGCGAGGGCCCTCGGCCAGCACTGATTACAGGCAGTCAGTACCGAGTTACTCTTTCTTGCTGAGGGGCTCTTATGTAGTCATTTGTGTGGCAGCGCAGAGAGCAGCGTGAATTATGTCTGAGAAATGCTTGCTAAGTGGGTGTTTCTTCTTAGCCTAAATTGTCAAATTGGGTCTTCAAATTGAATTAGGTCTTTAACACATTGACCACTGCGATGGGTTAAATTGAAGTTCTATATCCACCTCAAATTTAAAGTCAAAAGTTGTTAAAAATTTTATAAATAGTGAGCATTAACTGGGTGTTATAAATACCATTAACTTAAAAAGATTGTTAAACAAATTTCGAACGACGCATCGATGGGTCACTTTACAGCTGGAAAATTTTAAACCCGACCCACCTGTGGGTCATACCGCAATGAATGTGTTAAATTAAATTGGGCCTTCAAAAAATCCAACTGACTGAGTACACATCACTTTGTGGCTTGTTCCAACAGCACGTTTATAAATGTACTTCAACACTTAACTGTTCAATTCTTCTCAGTTACCATTGCCACGAACACCGTCATTTGACTTTCTCTAGCATCAGATTTTAACTGACATTAAAATAAGGAAGGAACTACCACTGGGTAGTGAAATTCAAAGAACACATTCAAGTACAAACAAAAATAAACCATATTTAAGCTTTCTGTAGAAGTACATTTCAATATTCATTTGGACGGTAGTGAGTTACTACTTTTTTCAAACTAGACTATTTCTTGAAAAATAAGTTAATTTTGAAGCACGAGATAGTACATTTAAGGTGGTACTGAGAGCATTATTGAATTAATAAAGTAAATGTAAAATTACAAGCTTTCTATATTTTAACAAGTTTGTTTCGACTGACATGCGTTGACATGCAGTGTATCAAATCAAGAGACAAAGGGTTCAGTTACCAGGAGTGTCACGTTTGTCTGGGCAGGCTGCTGTCGCTGACGGTGCTCATGGAATACCTCACGTACTCCTCCGTCAGTGCGCTGCCCGCCACCTTCGTCGAGATCGAGGATCCCCTAGCCAGCGATGTGAGCGTCTTCTTTGTTACCCCATCAAAAAACTGTCCACCTCAAAATCAATTTCAAAATGCCTATACATAATTAGATTCTATTTAAAATGTCCAGTAGAACTCCAACTCTTCAGTTCCAATTTTTTCCCCCTTCCAAAAACAACCAGACACTCCAATAATCTATGGCTGACGCTGAGTATTTTAACTCTTGCTACCTTTGTACAAGGATTATCTTAATTTGATGTAAATCTTCCAACATTTGGTAATGGAAACAGTAGAGTCTGTAGCCAAGTGCGATGTGCCCTACTTCATTAGTGCTACCTCTTTACTGAAAGATTTCACTCTGGTAAAATTACAACTCTTGATTTTTAACTCAGTGGTGCCATGATTCACTGTTAGCGTCATTTGTCAGTAGTGATGGTCTTTGAACGATGATTAAAATTTTCTTAATTTCGAAGTACGTAGTACATGAATGTCGTTTGCTTTGAAATATAGGTTATATAATCGCGATGAACGCGATTGTTTTTTCTGTTTTTGTGTAAATATTGGCAAAAATCACACATGATAGAAAATTTTTTACCATTCATGGTGATCAAACATCGCAAGGTAACGCAACTCGTGGTTGTTGCCATTAACAAACGCGCTTTGCAGGTGACGCACTACGTGTCCGAAAACCAGGCATCCAACTGCTACCTCAAGTTCAGCGGCGTGCCTCTGGAACACATGGAAAAGGTGCGTCTCATCACACCATGCTTGAGCTGATTTCTTTTTTGGTCACTCAATACCATTACTCGATACGGACCATCAATGGCCCTGTGCATTTCTGAGCACAAATGCAAAATGGTTAAAGAGGGATTCTTCATCTATTTATATTGAAAGAGGATTTCAAGGGAAAAGTTACGTTAATTTGTGTGTGACCGTAGGGGTCTTGTTAGATGTATTTCTGAGCACAAACGCAAAAATGGTTGAGGAGTAAAGAGTGATTCTTCATCTACTCATACTGAAAGAGGATTTTGAAAAAAGTTATTTTAATTTGTGTGATCGCAGGTTGAGCCGGCAATCCACGCGACGCTCGCCTCACTGTACGCCGGGACTGGGGTAGAACGCATCGACTTATCTGAACTGCACGAGTTCATCGAGAACCTGATCCTGACTCAGCACAGTGAGCTCGAGACCTCCCCACGGGACACGCTTGCCTACGCCATCATCGGTGATGCCCTTTACGGCTCCTCGTGTTCAGACGTGAGTTGGGAAATGCCTTACCAGCATCGTGTGATGGTGTTCTGGCGTGGGTTGTGGTTGCCCGTATCATCATGACGTGATGGAGTTTTACTCTTATCTGCATTACGAGATGGTGTTCTTTCATGAGTTGTGGTTGCTCGTATCTGCAACACGTGATGACAATGGTTGTTCTTCATTCAAATGTAGATGTTTTTAAAAACATGCGAACAAATTTGTAATTTTCATCGTATCCTATTGACAGTTGAGTTTATCAGACTATTATGTATATCTTTGCATGTGTTTCGTCATCTTTTCATCAGTTACGTACTTAAAGTCGTTTCTGAATTTATTTTGGGTTCTATATACACTTTTCTTCTATTCTCCCATCTACGATATAAACTAATGTTGCTAAATCAATTTAAACTTGATGAATCGTGTATTTTTTAAATCTTACAAATATGAGTGTATTTCATACCCGTTCAGAATATTATTTCCTGCTCTTATGCCGTGAGTCTTGATTTTTGGTGTTCAGTTTAGTAGGCATAAAACATTCTGGTGTTTAGTGGTCTCTAAATATCATCGTCTTGAGCTGGCACAAAATATTTTGATTTTTAGTTGACAGAAAACATTAAACCCTTGAGTGGACACGCGACATTAAACCCTTGAGTGGACACGCAACATTAAACCCTTGAGTGGACACGCAACATTAAACCCTTGAGTGGACACGCAACATTAAACCCTTGAGTGGACACGCAACATTAAACCCTTGAGTGGACACGCAACATTAAACCCTTGAGTGGACACGCAACATTAAGCCCTTGAGTGGATACGCAACATTAAACCCTTGAGTGGACACGCAACATTAAACCCTTGAGTGGACACGCAACATTAAACTCTTGAGTGGGCACGCAACATTAAACCCTTGAGTGGGCACGCAACGTTAATGCCTTGTCCGAGCTCGCAACATTAAGGCACGACTTGCGACCCTCCCATCAGTTGGAGCACCGCGTGGACAAAGTGTCGTGGTACCGGGAGCTGCTGAGGAGGCCCCTCAACTTCTGGCTGGGGCTGCTGAAGCAGTACCTGCTGGACATGCCCGCCGTGGTCATCCTGGCTAGGCCCTCTTCAGCGGAGGCGTTGCGTCTCCAGCAGGAGGATGAGCTCAGGGTCGAGCTCCGCAAGCAGGAACTCGGGGTTGCTGGATTAAAGGTGCTGGAGGACCAACTGCTGGAGGCTGAACTCTTCAATGAGGTGAGTTTTGAACACGTGTGTCATGTTCTCTAGACTCCTATTTCTTGTTCTCCCAGTTTTAAACTCCCGTGTCATATTCTCCCATTTTTAAACTCCCGTGTCATGTTCTCCAAAGCACTCTCTCGAATTAAATAATAATTACTCTCCTATTCGGCGGAGTTGATTTGTGTCTGTTACATTACAGATCCCACCCCCGCCGGAGATGCTCTCAGTTTTACCCATCCCGTCCCCGGCACATGTTGTGTTCCATGACGTGGAGACCTACTCCAACCACCCTGCCTCCGACGAGTCTCGTTCTACTCTCAGCCCTGACCCCCCGTTCTTCCCGCTGTCCCAGCTGCCCCTCCGCATGCAGGTCGACCAAATCAACACCAAGTTCGTCTCGGTGAGTGAAATGCTTTGCCCGAGTTTTGAGGTCTTGGCTTGAGCGAGTGGTTGTTCCCTTTAAATTTCTTGTCTTAGCAAAAGGAATGCTCTGGCTTCGCGGGATGATTCTTTTTTGATGCACTTTTTCCTAATGAATCTTTTGGCTTATCCTATGGATCTTTTGGCTAATCCAAATGAATCTTTTGGTTTTTTCAATGAATCTTTTGGCTTTTCCCAATAAATCTTTTGGCTTTTCCCAATGAATCTTTTGGCCTCTACAAATAATTTTTTTGGTCTAACGAAATGACAGCACACGAAGTGAGACTCTTGGCTTTCCTCAAACGTCAAAATCATATGAATTTCTCTTGACATTTTGGTTATTATATTCTCAAATAACCAAGTGTACATTGGACTGAGGTAATTCTACTCTTATTTTTTCTATCATATTTTTCTTATCGTCTGTTCGTTGCACTTAAATATGCACTCCTGTATTTTAGTTCGTTTAACGTGTTTAATGATGCACTAATTTGAAATAATAGGCTTAGCAGTTAGAGAAAGTATCTGTATTCTATTCGTGTGGAAGTAATCCATAATACTGAAAATTTCATTTACACAATATTTTGTTTAGTGCTCAGTGAATCACTAGGTACTCAAACCCTACCTAACCCATTCGAAGCTTAACTAAAACGCTAACCTTGACCTTAAATTAAAATTTCATCGTGATCATCTCAGAACCGATCGACCAGATTGTGCTTCGCTCGCTTAAATAGGTTCGTTGGTCATCACACCTGAAAAATGCTTTTTTGTTGCAGCTGACGGCCGTGTTGGACTCGTCATCTCTGTCTCCTGAACGCCGTCTCTACTTGCCTCTGCTGCTCGAGCTCTTCTTCGAGTCCTCTGTGCTCAAAGACGGTGCGTGTTGCCTCCATTAATTCATTGTCACCATTGAGTGTCTGCTCAGTTTAGTGATTGATTTTTGAGTGTTGATAGTTTATGACGCAAATCGTCGAGCGTATTGCTCCCATAAATTTATTGTCATACTTGAAGAGTGTGTGCTCAGTTAAGTGATTCATTTTCAAGTGTTGGTAGTTGTTTGTGACGGAAAAATTCGCGTTTCATATTTATTTTAGTTTGTTAATTTTAATGATTAATTGTCGTTGGGCAATTTTCTCAAAATTATCAGTAGGATACTACCTGTAATCTAATGCTCAAAATTTGTTTGAGTTCTTTGGTTTTAGGTTTAAATCAACACATCACGATGCATCACTCCTGGGTTCACTTCTACACAGCATCACAATGCGTTACTTCTAGATTCATATCAACAAAGCATCACAATGTGTCACTCTTGGGTTCATTTCTACAGAGCATCACTACGCGTCAGTCTCAGGTTCATATGAACAAAACACTCCTGGGTTCATTTCTACTGATCACTGGATTCATTTGAACAAATCATCACAATGTATGTTCTCGTACAATGCGCAGGCACGACCCTGATGCCGTACGATACGGTGGTGCGCCGGCTGTCCGCCGAGATGGTGGACTACACAGCAGAGATGGGGCTTAGCATCAGCGGCTCCTCGAGGTTCTCGTGTGGGCCATTCTGCAACTACGTGCTGCTCTTCATGAAGGTCAGCTCACCTCACCAGCGCTGCCACTTCTGCTCCAAATTGCTCTAGTCATCCATGTTTAACGCGACTTGCGATCCAAATTTAACGCGACTTGCGATCCATGTTTAAAGCGACTTGCGATCCATATTTAACGCGACTTGCGATCCATGTTTAACGCGACTTGCGATCCATGTTTAACGCGACTTGCGATCCATGTTTAAGGCGACTTGCGATCCATATTTAACGCGACTTGCGATCCATGTTTAACGCGACTTGTGATCCATATTTAACGCGACTTGCGATCCAAATTCAACGCAACTTGTGATCCATATTTAACGCAACTTGCATTGGCATTTCTCTGTCTCAACACATTGACTGTGATGAGTTAAACTGAACTTCACTCTTTATCTTAAAATTTAAGTCAGTTATCGTAATTAACTGATGTGTACCTTCAAACAGCTTAGATTATGTATTTATGAAAATTGATTTCGTGACTCGTGGTCAATCACGAGTCATTTCTTACCTCTTTATTTCGGAAAGTCATAAAAATTATTTTAGCATAAAATTTATTTCCAAAAAATAGTAAAGTGCATTGACTCTAGATATTATCATTTAATCTGCAATTATTGCCGTTTTAGTAGCGTTTTAGTTTAGCCATTTACTCCATTCTGTGCCTCAAATTCAAGAACCCAAGATAAAAGTTAAGCCCCCATTCAGAAAAGCACGCATTTATTTTCCCTGTTGTCACAGTTCGAGTGGAGTCGGTACTCTGAGGGCATAGCGTGGCTGGAGGACATCCTGTACCACCTGCGTCCCACCATCTCCAGGCTGAGCATCAAGGCAGACAAGCTCCTCAACTCCATTGATGACTCCACCAGAGAAGCCTCCAAAATTCTGTCCCTCATGCACAGGGGCGTCATATTTGACAAAGGTGAGGTGGCTGGGTCATGTTCTTCTCCCATGTCTAGAGTGGGTCACAAAAACAATAGCTCCATCCGTATTATTGGTGATCCCTGTATCAGTGATACGTGAAAAACCAGAACTACTGTAAATATATTCGGATTATTTGGATCAGTGGTGCATTCACTGTATCAATGATACACACACTTCCGATAATATGACCCGCATGAAAATCATTCGCAATTCATCGAGTTGTTTCCATTTAATATCAGAGTTCAAGTTTTTATGATCTACCATGCGTAACACCGGCTTTGATCTACATGCGTAACACTGGTTTTTATGATCTACCATGCGTAACAGTCGTATTTGCGAGAGTTCTTTACGATGTCCGGTTTCTTGCAGACACTAATTGATGTACAGGGATCGCGTTATATAGGTTGAAAAAGTTAATATGCGTGTGTAACTACGGTTATATTTTACTTTTCAACAGTGCCGTAATAACTACGATTATTTTTTACCTTTAAGTACTAGGCTATATCAGTTTCTTTGTTGATTTGTGAAGAATAAGCGCAGTCCGTTCATTTGTTTTAAGGTTAGCGTGCTAATTATAGCTTTTCATATCTACATGGCTAAGCTGCCGACTGCGCTTGGATAATAGCCTTTGTGCTACTAGAGAATAAAGTTAATCCTCTAGTGAGAATGACTACAGTTTCAAAAGCACATTGATCCTATTGCAAACACTAACAAATTTTTCGGTTGAAGTCCATGACATTCCAAATTGAGCTTCTCATTTGATTTGATATTCCAGAGAGCAACAAGAACCAAGTGAACTTGGTACGACAGTTGAATTTCTTGACCGAGCTCTCGCACCGCCTTGACGACGAGACGCAGGCTGCTTCTGTCTTAGAGGAGGTCATGGAGATTTTAACCATCCTTTGCTCGCCCGACAACCTCTCCGTTCACATCTCGGCCAACTTCACCAAGCTCGCTGAGACGCAAGACGTTGCGAAGCCTTGGAGAAGTTTTGTGAATGGCAAGACCTTCCGGCGACGCGCTAAGCCGTAAGCTTTTCTTTTTATTTTAGTAAGTTTGAGTGTGCTATGTGTGTGTGTAACATTAGTAGATATATATTTATTTTCAGTGTTTTATGCCTTCACAGGGTAGGACGCAACAAATCAAATGGTTGCCAATGTATCACTGATACACTCTTCTTCCCTATAGTAGAAACCTTACGAAAATGGTTGCATTCATTGCGGCTTTATTGCCATTTGAGATTAGCGTTGGAATTTTTGGAGGCGCACCCTGCATTCTGCGGGAAAGGAAACTACTTAATGAGGAGAGGCCTCTGTATTAGTCGTGATAGGAAAGGCTTCTCACACCTTTCGCTCCCGGAGGTTGATTATTATCATCAATGGTTGTGGTGTAGCCCTGAACCTTCAATTAAGCTCGACTTCTCGGCAAACAAGCTCTAATTACCACCTTGTCACTGTTAGATATTCATTCAAATCAATTCATTTTTGAAGCCATAATTTATTTGCTTGTGTGTAAATTTTTGGTTTTAGTTATTTTCATGTTTTCTCTGAAAAATTGATCAATTGGTGCTGTGACTGATTGGGACAGTTTTTGTGTCTACAAAAGTGATTTCTTTTCTAATTCTGGCTGTATGATAATAGTGTAATTATCCATAATATCTGTACCTACGCACTGGAATACTTTATAATTGAGTCATCTTAGTTATATTCTAGGTCCGCGAGTCGGATGCAATTCATCAAAGTATTTACGAGTTATGATTTCTAAACGTGCAGACTCCACGTGATCTCGGACAGTGAGTCGCGAAATTTCAGAGGCATCATCCCTCTGGACATACCGCAGTTCCAATCTCCTGTGCGCCAGATCATCGAAGAAATCAAACGTATTCCAACGACCGTTGCTCCTAATGTGCTCAAGTCAAAGAAGGACCTCGCGGTCTTTGGAAGTGTCCGATCTTTCGGCAAAAGCATTGACGACTTTGTGGACTCTGAGAACGACCTATCCGATGTGACTCCCAAATCCGACCTGGAAGATGAATCTGATGTCAATAACACCAACCATTTCCTCAGTATCAACAAAGACACGAATGGTAGCAACAACAAGCGTGTCATTATCATCCATAGCGGAAGTGTGGTGCATCACAACAGCGGCGGTAGCATGGATGCCAATATGGGCAGTGTGCTCACTTCCAATGATAGAAACGGGTTTGCTCCGAATGGCGGTAATGTTGTTATCTCCAATAGTGGTAGTGTTGTGAATTCGAATACTGACAGTCTTCATCACGATGCCAGCAGAATTTTCAGTCACAACATGGGCCCCATTCCTCATCCGAATACAGACACTACTTTGGAGTTCAGCAGTTCTAGCAATGACGACGCGAGTGTTTCCACTACTGACAATGGAATGCAAACGCTGAGCCTTATGGGATCGCTAAAGAATTCCTCTACCACTCTGGAGGTGGGAGGAAGTGCAGGCATTGCTAAACGAGAGCCCACGGCGTGGGTATACGGTCTCCCTGAAGCGGACAGCGGGTACCTGCAGCAATCTGCCGTGAGCATCACACAGTACACACACTGGCATCTGCCTGCCCTGCTCACCGCCATACAGTACTTCACGCAGCTCGAGGGGCCCATGTGGAGAGAAATCCGAGGTCGTGGACTGGCCTACAACTACGACTTGCAACTGCTGCCGAGTGATGGCCTCATCACCTTCAAGCTGACGAGGGCCGCGCAACTGCTCGAGGCTTACGAGGAGTCCGTTTCCATGCTGGTGAGTGCGTGTGGGTTTTTGGTGTGCTAAAACTTGAGATCGACTTTTGTAGGATTGGCATTGAATAAAAATATCAGAAATAGTTCCTGAAAATCTGAAAAAAGTTCCCTTGTAGTTTTTCTGGTTTTTTGGTGCTGTCGAGATTTTTTGTGTGTGCAGTTCTGGATTGCTAAAACCTGAGACCGACTTTTGTAAGTAAGGCTGGTAGTGAAAAAATACTCTGAATAGCACCTGAAAATTTGGAAAAAGTACCTTAGTAGCGTCTTTTTCTGGGTTTTCAGTGCTTTTGAGATTTTGTGGCTTTTTTTGCTAGTTTTCATCGCCATATAGCTTTATTATTCAATTCACCTAACCTTACTTTTGTGTTACAGCGAGGCTTCATCAACGGCTCCAGAGACTGGGATCCATTGCTGCTGGAGAGCGCCAAGAGTTCGCTGATGTTCGAGGTCATCTACCGAGAAGATACAGTGTCCGACGTCGTGCAGCAGAGTCTGCTGGCGTACTACAGAAAAGTGCCACTTTCTTACAACAGGTGAGATTCTGGGGCCACTCGAAACGTCTCAAGCTCAATATGCTTTTTTTCGCATTCTCAGTAATATTATAGTCTTTGCGCCCATTTGTCAAACTCAAAACTTTCAAGTTCAATAAACTTTAGCTTTTCCACCCATTTGTCAAGTATATTAGATATTGAACGTAGTTCTTAACTGCGAGAATTCAGATCTTCTATCTTGTTCTGTATCATAACGGTAACTTGGATACTAACATCGACAGTGTGCTCAGTTGCAATGATATTTTTTGCATGTCTCGCTACATGAGTTTCACTGTTGAAGCGCTCTCGAAGCGCCTATGGAGTTAAAGTGTAAGAATGATAATGCTTTTTGTATAGCTCAAGTGGATCTTTCATTTAATTGTCTAATAAGACATTCAATTTCCAAAATGCATCATATGAGTATTGCTTATTCGTAAATATGAGATTTAATGTTGGCTTTTCAGTCTATTATATCTGCAGTACTTATTTGGAAGGGCATTCTATGGATACTGTTCTTTTGACACCACAAGTTTCTAACAATCGTTCCAGATTGATGATCAGTTTTTATTTTCCCACGCTTGTCTCAGAATTCACTTAATACTATGTAATAAAACTCAAACAGTGGTTTGATCAGCCCATTTTTCGGCAAATTTCCATTTCCGTAAATTTGTAATACCGGCATTCCTGCCATCAGTTATAAGTTCTTGTTTGTGGATCCTGAGACAAGCTTATGTTCTGCCTTGATTTCTTCTTGTTTTATATTCTCTTGTTAATCATGGTGCTGTGCCCTTCCTCCATTTATGATATCGTTTTCTGCTTCGTGGCATGCGGGTAAAATTCAATTCCAGTCCTGTAATCTCGATATTTTCATCAGCGGAAAAAGTCACTCTGGTGATTATAGTTAAAAACGATTAATAGAGGTTTCAGAGGAGACTATAATAAGCAAACCTCTCACTCACTTCCTCCCTTCAGGTTAAGAAACTAAAAACAACAGCGTGCAACGCGATTGCGATAATGAAGCGATTACTAAAGAATGTTTATATTTTCCGACAGAGACTTGCTTAATGAAACGATTACTGTTTAAATTTCCCGACGGAGACTTGCCTAAATGAAACAATCACTTAAGAACGTTTATGTTTCGCGACAGAGACTCGTTCAATTAAACGATCACTGAAGAACGTTTACATTTCCCGACAGAGACTTGCTTAAATGAAACAACTACTGAAGAACGTTTACATTTGCCGACAGAGACTTGCTGGCGCTGATAGCAGGCGTGTCGCTGGAGGAGGCGCGGTGGGCGGCCCAGCAGTATCTCACGCCGCTGCTGCTCCCCTCGTCGTCCCGCACGGTGGTCGTGTGCGACCCCTCCGAGGTGGACGACACTCTCGCTGTGCTCTCCAGGTCAGTCTTCTCTCTTTCTTCACTGTCTTGTCAATGTCTAATGCAGTTTTCTTATGTATTTCATGCAGGTGTATAAAATATATAGATTGTACTCATGTAAAATGCGAGGGTCAGTCTTCCCTCTCTACTCTCTATATTGTGAATGACAAATGTGGCTTTCTTATGTATTACATGCAGTCATGCAGGTGTATAAAATACATAGAATGTACACATGTAAAATGCACAAGGCCCTCATATTTAGTTGACTCTTTGAGACAGTATCTTCCTTGACGTGAATTTCAAGTACGACTTCAATATGAAATATATATTAGTGTATAAGATATTTATAAAATGAATGTAAAATACACAAGGCCTCTATATTTACTCGACTCGTGATTTTGTGATGCTTCACGAAATCACTAGTGGTTTTGTGACGTAGTTTTCGTTTCACAACTTCTGAATTTTGTCTTTCATTTGTATCCAGGATACGTTCCTAGAGTGGTGCAAACTCTCTCTTCCTTAGCCATGCAAATGAGCATCCTGCGACTTAAGATTAGTTCATCAGTTTTCTGAATCACGTTGATTTTCTGGGCGTACTTGCAAAACATTTCATGTTGATAAGTGAGGTAGTTCGCCCAATTTGGTGTGGGAAATACGACGATACCGTGCAGCTCATTTCTTTCTCCCTCGCCAGTTTGGGACAGAGTAAATAACTGAATTTTTGCTTAAATTTGTATAAGATATACGACGATTCTGAGCAGCTCTTTTCTCTTTCCCTGACCAGTTTTGGCGAGAGCTAATTCATTAAATTTTTACCTAAATTTTCGTGAGATGTACGACCACACTGAGCCGCTCATTTCTCTCTCTCTCTCGCGTCACTTTGTGCCAGAGCTAAGTCAGTGAATTATTGCCCATATTTGTATAGGATATACGACGATTCTGAGCAGCTCTTTTCTCTTTCCCTGAGCAGTTTGGGCCACACTGTGGAGGAGGTATCGTCCCTCTCCAACAACTGGTTCGTATGATACCCGGCCCTCCTGCACCGCTTCGCACTGCCACCTCCACCGCCGATATGCTCATGTAGTTACGTTTACGTCATTATCTCGTTTCCTTCATTAGATGAAGTCTACATAGCGAGAGCACCAGTATGTACCTTATTTAAGTAGGCTTAAGTATCATCTGCATGTGTGCAGCAAAAGTAATGAGGTGCAAATGCCCTTATGTTTCGTAGGTGCGCATTTTGTAATGTCATTTTCATTCCATCGATCATCCCGTTCACTGTAAAACACCCTTAATTTAGAGTTACTTCATCCATATGACGTGTGATGGTTATTCTTTTCTACAGCCTGCGACTTGTTAGAACATTTTGTTCTTGTAAAAAATTCCTTCAGGTATAAGCAGCAGGAATGATAAAACGAACATTGACACCAAATTCCGAAAATTTGTGTTTATGCTTCGTAAAATTCAACTACTACTTGTTTACCCGGTCACATCGCACCACGATATCATCTCCGGGCCAGTATTGTTTAATTGTTATCTCATGAAGGACTGTGCATCCAGAGACCTTATTACTGCCTCTGAAGTACTTGTGCATTTCATTAGAGCGTACAAACGGGAGGTCTTCCCTAAGGGCTGACTGAATAATTTAAGTGCAATTGATTACAATATTGGTCCGCCAAGGCTAACTAAATAATTTTGGTGCAATGGATTATAAAATTGATCCCCCCAAGGCCGACTAAATCATTTTTTGTGCAATTTACTATAATTTTGATCCCCCAAGGTTGACTGAATAATTTTTGTGCAATTTACTTCTAACCTGCGTAGTGACTAGCGCTGTTTTACGCTAATGTATGAGAGTGCACTTGAAAAACTTTTAGGGATCTTCATTTCATCAGTTTTTGATTTGTTGCTATTTTTCTTCATAATCTGCTAAGAAATAGTTTTTTGCAAATTTGAGTACAATAGTACTTCAGATTAAACACGAACGAAATACAGTAGTAGTAACACTCAAATATTCTCATTCGCCATATTCACTCGCTGTAAGAATCGTATTCAAAACGAGCAGATATTTTTACCGTGCATACGTGTTTTTCATTGCCGTTCTGCACAAATACTATAAGTTTGGGCAAAACTTATACACTCCTCGTTGTTTGATAAAGATGTTTGTCCAGTTTTAAACCTTGTGATCATTTCTTCTCTATTTAACGTAGAAGATACTTTGTACGGGCCAGTATTTAATTGAAAATCATGTGTATAAATCTTCTGATTGTTAAACTTTAACTGTGTGAGATATTTTATTACTGAACACTTCCAAAGGCAATATTTCTGCAATATCATGTTACCTTGAACTGCTCACGAAACTTATAAATATGGCAATTTTATCATTGCGCCAATTGGTACTAGTTTCAATTGCAAGTCGTGAACTTCAACTGTTGGGAGCGTTGAACATTTATTCATCATCGGGTGTCTCGTTGAAATATTACAGAATTTTAACCTCAAACTGCACCTCTGTTTCGCAGTGTAAACAAGAATTAATTGTGATAAATGAAAGTTGTTATATTGTCTATGTAACTTAAATAGGCTCAACCCAGGGACCAATGTTGGGATTTTTATTAATATGGTTAGTTCGTTCCAGGTAGGATTGTAGAAAATACTAAACCTACGTGATCCGTTGGGTCAGGTTGTTTATAGGACTAATTTTTTAAATGTTCTTCGTAAAATTTATATTTGGACCAGATCGTATCCACAAGAAATAGTGTGGGAAATTTTATTCTTTGCTCCATGTAATTACTAATGCAAGGTGTTGAAATTTGCACTATTTTTCTACTGAAAACAGAGCATAGACTGGGACGATCAAGCAAACAACAAGATTACTTGAGTTTTATAAGTATTGAGATTGACCTGAACTTAAATTTCAGTGATTGCCGTTGTGAAGTTTGTTCAATTGCGTGGAGGAAACATTGTATTTTAAGTTATTGCATTTCACTGGCTATTGTTAAATTTTGTAAAATAGCAAGTAAGCTATAGGAGTGCCTTGCTGATGGTGCGTAATCGAGAAGTTGCTCGCCACAACTGCCTGCATTTGTTGAACTTGATTGTTAATTGAAAGTCTGATGAAGTTATGATAGTTTTTTTAAATGTAGAATTTGTTCCAGATTGTGCAACCCATGAAATGCTACTCGAGCATCTAGGATGCTGCTATAGCCTCTAGGATGCTGCTATAGCCTCTAGGATGCTGCTATACTCTCTAGAATGCTGCTATAGCCTCTAGGATGCTGCTATACCCTCTATAATGCTGCTATAGCCTCTAGGATGCTGCTATAGCCTCTAGGATGCTGCTATAGCCTCTAGGATGCTGCTATAGCCTCTAGGATGCTGCTTTAGCCTCTAGAATGCTGCTATAGCCTCTAGGATGCTCTATAGTCACAGGATGCGGCTTTAGTATACTAGTTAGGCCACTATAACACCAGTTAGTAGAATGCTAATATGGCAGTAAGATATTAGTTTAGCCCTTAGTGCACTACTCGCTAGAATTCTAATATTACAGTAGTATTCTTAAGCCAGTACGTCACTAGGACGCTAGTTCGACCTTTTCACAAAGAAGACCTTACTTGACTAGTTGCCGTCTTTGGTTCACAGCTTTTTCCTGTCTTCCACACGTACTCAAGCATCTCTTCTTGTTTATTAACATGCCGCAGTTTTTTTATGGCTTGAGATTCACTATCACTGGCACTCAATATACGTAAATTATTTTTCTTATAGTGTACCAGTAACATTTCGTAATTGGGGATTTTGTCCAATGAAGATTTTTCTTGAAATATTCATTGTACTCCAACCAGTTTTTAATGGAGGTTGTAATAAATGCATAAATCTATTTATGTATATTTTCGTAAGTGTTTGCATTTGGGATCTTATTCAATGAAGATTTTCATAAAAATATTCCTTGTATTTCAGCCTTTTTTAAGGGCGGGTATTGTGAATGAATAGATCTATTTTTGCAAATGTTTACATGTGTTTGCTTCAAAAAGCAAGCCGTGGCCAGTAGGTCATCACATGTGTGCGTGTTGATGTGTTATTAATGATAGAGGCAAACTTGTGATGTGTAGGCATCGTTTTACATAAATGTGAGCGCATTTGCCAGCGCAGAGGTTGTCATCGGACCCACTTTTTTGTTGCTCTCCTAGCCTTCTGGGTCAGTGTTTGCTCGGGTTGAACTTGGAATAATGGGTTAATAATTATATAATCGTTATGACAATCTGAGTCGTATATTTAGACGGGAATAAGTGCTTGCTTGGGTTGGTTGAACATAGAATAATGGGTCAATAATTATGAATATGGGAATCTGAGTCACAAATTTAGACGGGAACGTATGTTGAAAATAACTTTTTTGTAGAATGTACGTATTTGTGGAACGTTTTATACACTAGCGTGTAGGATAATTACTGAATTAAAACGTGTGTGTGAGAAAATCTCGGCCCATAAATAACGTTTTTACCTGAGAAATTCACCACTTGGGAGTTGCTTCAGGGTCCAATTCTATGTGCTGATGCCATCGCTCTAGGTCTGTGCCTTAAGATGCCGTAAATTGTACCTAAAAGAGAGTGCCATTATTCGTGTACCCGTAACTATTCATTAAGAAAACCGAAGTCCTTATTTTCATCATCTGCGTTTCTGCTCTCGTTAGAATTGGGACAGTTTTATTTTTTGGCTGCGCTACTTACGGCGATGTTTACTTTTCGCCGGTAGGCGGTGTAGGTCAAATTCTGGCACACCTTGTGCGGTAAACACGCGCACCTTTTGCTTATTTCACAAGTTTTTAGTCAGATTTCTCGACAACGGTAGTTAAAGGAGATAAATTTATTCTCGCTTCCGATGTTTTACGCACCAATTCATAAAACTTGCTGCTCAAATTCCTTGCCGTTTATGCAATGTTGACTCGCTGTAAATTTGAACTCGACAAAAAACGACGCTGATGATACGGTTATGTTGTGAATGTTTTCCTCTCGAGTATGTCGTGTCGTCGTCATCCTTGTTGTTGTAGCGTCTCTTTATTTATTATTATTGTGTGCGTCACATTAGAGTGCCTGAAATGAGGGTGTCCGCTATCAGATTTTACTGACGTAACATTTAGGATTTTTAAGGATTCTCGGAGAAGTATTCTTACAAACTTTTTATCGTTGAATGTTCATTGTTGACAGAGAATTTTTAAGAAAGACTTAGCTCTATAAACTTTGTATTCTTGCCCTATACTGCGCTAAGGTTGGACTAAAAATATAGTTCATCTTTCTTCAACGAGAGTGGACGATTCTACAATATCCGCCGCTGCCGACCTTCGGGAAATCGTCACCCATTTTACAGACGAGATGATTCAAGTAAATTTTCCTACGAAAAGTACTAGCTTTGTTCGCAGTGACAGCAAAAATTTGTAGGTGATCTTCTGATAAAAAACTGAGTTTTGTACTTGAGATCACGGCATATAATACAATAGAGATCAACAATACCAGAAATCAATAACGTTACAGGGAGGTAAAAGGTAAAAGGCGGGAGTTGCACCTCGCTCTCACCAAGTGCATAAATCTGAGTAAATTTGGAGTATAAGTTGTCGCGCATCTTTTTCTTCACCGCCTCCGCCTCCCAAAAATTCTTGCCAAACACTCGGACAATGTGGCATCACATATCACACGAGGAAAACAACTATCAGAAATGTAACACTCTATTCATAAAATATGCCTAACATCTGACGCGATCGGTGATGCTCGTAGAAGTAATCAGGTTATGTGAAACGTGGATGAATCGTTTTCGTTTTTTATTATGTTTCTATAAGATAGAATGCTGATGTTTTTCACAAATATTTTTGTATGACGCTTCTAATTCTATATTCTACCACACAATAACATTTCTTTCTGCTCTAATAATAATAAGTTTAGGGTTACGTTTCCACCAGGGTCGCCAGCAACTTGCAACTATGGACCCCCCTAGCTTCAGCTAGGTAATCACACATCGGCTAGGTGATCACATTATGAGCGACGAGACTTGCTACATGCAACTGAATTAATGTTAGTCTTCTCGGTTGGTGTGGTGTCGAACACTCGTTTCAGCGCACACCGGAAATAAGGCAAGTAGTACGACAGTTGGACTCAGAGAGGTCCACAGGTGTGTAGCTCCATATGCGTGGCATCCGATGACAATCGCTAGATTGCTGTAACCTGGCAGGAACACGTATAATTCATATGAGGTCGTACGCGTTGATTTTGCGAAGGTATTCCATAAGTTCGGCGATAGGGGCGTCATGACCCAACAAGTCTCTGATTGTGAGAGGCGGGTGGTGGTCAGCAGCAAAAGGACTTACGTGACGACGTCTTACGCTGTGTAAGGCTGGGCAGTCCATGATGATGTGATGTACGGTGAGGCGAGCGAGCAAACAAAGAGGGCAACCGGGGAGGGTTCTTGGACTGTGCTATTCATTAAGTATCCGTGTGTGAGATGTGTGTGTGTGGCCACATCGCAAGCGGTTTAGTACTACTTCGTTTCTTCTCGTTAGATTTTCTCGTTTGTAGGAGTTTGGGTCGGGTTGTATGTTGAATAGGAAATTTCTTTCCCGATGCCAGTTTTCCTTCCATAGGGTACGTATTTTGCTAGTTATGATTGAGTACCAGTCTTCGAAGAAAGTCATGGCATTTTCTGCGGGTCGAAATGCAGCCGTTTTAGCGAGTTTGTCAACAGCCTCGTCGCCCTCGATGCCGACATGGCTCGGAATCCAACAGAGTTTAACTGTTTTGCGGTCTTGTGTTAGTTTATCGATTTGATGCATGAGATACCGAGCAAGGGGATGGGAGGTGAGCTTATTTTCCTAAATTATCACAATCCCTAATGTAATAAATACTGCGTGGCATATTTGCCTAAGTTTTGACAATTCAACAAGTGACTGAACTAAACCTGATGCATGAAGACTCGCGTATTTTTAAAAGTGAGATGGAACTTTTTTCAATTTCTCTGTTGAAAATTCAGATAATTTCTTTTCCATTGACTTGCAGTTTTTGTGTAGCATGTATCAAGTCTCTCGGTTTTCAAAAGCTTTGCGCATCAACATATGATTCTTTGAATAAATTCATAGAGAAGTCGCTGGCAGTTTAGTGTAATTTGCTCTAGCTTGTTCGCATGGTCTTCCAAACGGAATCTTTCGTAACTCTGCCGCAGTTTCTGCTGGCTTATTCTTACGCAGTGATGCAAAATGTTTGTACTGAACTCGTCTCGACAATAGGCAGTTAATAAGCAATGAATCAAATTAATTTGAATATGACGTGCCTACGTCCGACAGCTCAAACCCAGGCATGTTCACGAAATGAGAGAAAAGGAAAGTAGACTCGTGACCACCTCATTCTAACCTAATGCCAAACCTGTCACAGCCGAGGCAGATCATTAGCTTCCGCACACACGTCATCTCATGGCTATTTATTTCAAGGCGGATTCGAAATCCCTACGGTGAAGACGGTTGGGACTCCTGTCGATGAAGCGTGGCCCTCTTTTTCTTGATGAGAGAAGACCTGTAGTTCTCTCCTCGGATAGAGCTACGAGCGCGTGCTTTGATGAAAGACTCACGTGAGCGAGGTGGCAGCTCTTCTTCCTGAGCAACGTGGGGCTTTTGTGTGCAAGGGAAAGACCAAAATTTAAAGGACTTGCAGAAGGCTTCTCCTTCCAACAGGGTCTCAGGAAGTTGACAGTGCAGTGTTTCGGGCAGAAAAAGAGCGAGACAGGCTGCGACAACTGCCAGGACTCCCAGAACCAACAAAGGCAAAGCTGGAGCCTGTCTGCCCAACAAGACGATCTGGGGAGCCACTAGAGCTGCGATGTAGCCCGCTATGTGGACTGCAGCCATGCCCTGTGCTCGAACCACTGTCGGCATGATCTCAGCGGCGTATTGTAAGCCGATGTTGAATGCTGTATTAACACAAAATCTGCCAAGAATGGCTAACCCAGCTATAGTGTACACTTGATCTTCAGGCACTGCCAGAACAAGCAAAGTGAACAGCCCTGATAACAACATGCTTCCAAAGGCATACCACCTTCTTCCCCACTTGTCCAGAGTAAACGTAAGGACTGTGTCTGCAGGGAACTCTGTAGCAGCAGTGATTGTGAACATAATGAACACGTCCAGCGGCAAATTCGACACGTTTCTGAGATGGCCATCGTATGATAAGTTCACCAACATCCAGTAGAAGGTGACAATGATGAACGTGCGCAATTGAGCGGGAGTTTTCCTCATGTCGAACAGAGAGACGGACTCCGTTTCGGCGTCGGCCAAGCTTTTGGCTTCGATCATCGACGCTTCGAATTTCTTCAACACGTCGTCAGGTATCGTCTTCTTGTTGACCTTTGCTATCTTCACTACTATTGTTAGCGCCTCTTTAACTCGTCCTGTTGACAAAAAAAATAAATCATTGAAAAAATACGAAAAAAAAATCATTCACTGCAAAATCTTTGGTCGAGATAACCTCAATTTAAAAAATTAATAAAGACCTGAAAATAAAATAGAAGGCCTGAACAGTTGCTGGAGTTATATTTAGAGGCTTAAGATACGGAAGTTCGTCGCCAGAGAAAACGATGGCCCTAACTATAAATATCTTATTTGAGCCAAATCCTGTTGAGGTGATCAGTTCCAGGTTTACCCGATAAACCTTTTTTTGACCAGAATTTACAAGTTAGCTAATGTTCTATATAATTTGACCATGAAGGGCATTACGCATCTGGCCACCTTGCAGGTTTGACAGATGCCAAATGCTCATTCATGTCCGAATTATACTTTAAAAATGGTAAAATTTGAAAATTTCGCAAGGCCTGTCTAGAAACTTTGATCGATAACATTGGTGACTTATAAAAGTAGCAGTAGTTTTATTGTTGTTGAGTTGAGGCTCCGCTTCTTAAAAAGATGCTTCCACATAGGAAAAATAAGGGATCATCTAGTATGGACAAAGAAAAACGTAGAATAAATTCACATGGCCTGTTCACATGGATACCTGCGCATCTTAACAGCAAGTTAGGGACAAAAGGAAAAGACAGTGAAAAGATGCCAAAGAAAATAAAACTGGAAAAATCAAAGTGGACACGAAAGACAAGAGTTTCGAAGCCCTATCAACAGCTGAGAGCAATACAACAGAAATGATCACTTGAGATGGACATGTACTACTAAAACAAATTGTTTCTGAGAATTTAAAATTACAAGTAACGGAGATTAAAATTTATTTCAAGTTAGTTGAAGCCTCCTTAACAACAACGTAGGTGTTCCAAAGAGAGGAAGGATAAAGGCACCATTTAATCCGCAGTTACGGAAACAAGAAATCTAAACCCAAGATGTGTTCTAATAAAAGATGCCCTGCGCATAGATACAGCAAGTTAGGATGTTTATGACACAAGATGAAAGTTGAAAAAGAAAGTATTGGGCACTAAAATACAGGACAGCAGTGAACTGAAAAATGATGATCAGTAACAAAATGGAAAAAAATTCTATTTCAAGGAAAAGACGGCCTACCTAACCATCAGCTCAGGACCTGACATCTTCCCCAAACTCAACAAAGTCATCTCGAGTACCGAGCATTTCTTTTGCGTCATTTTTATCGTGGTATTGTTAAGGCTAATTTCATCAGCTGGCAACTTCAGAACATAATTGAATTGAATCTTAAAGTGATGAAAAATTATAGAGCAGAAAAATCCCAATTTTCAATCTTATCAATCGCTAATAGAAATTATCACGATTTAAATAACATTATCTCAAATTCTTGGTCACCAGGCTTAGCTGGCTCATTTCTTAACGCCACACTTTTCTCTAATGAATGGTGCATTGTCTAAACTGTTGATAAATTGTTTAAATTGTTTAAAATTGTTTAGATGTTATACACATGATATCGTAATAAATTAATGCTCGTCTCATTTTTGCTGCATTTTGTAAAATCAACATTTCTTATTAACGTAGCTGCAAAACAAATACTTAACCTCGTAACTTGCAAACCGTTACAACACATTGTTTTAAACGAACATTTTAAAGCGACATAAAACTATTCCTTACAAAATGAATAAATATGAATGTAGTTTTTGAAGGAATGTTGTGATACCTTTTTCTACAAATGGTAAACAAGAACACAAGTTATTTCTCTTTCACACTCCTGGTTAAAATTATGCATCGAATCTTGAGTGAGCCTATTCGTTGATCAGTCTAGTGTGCAAATAGGGTAAGTGAATTAGGGTAAACATAATTTTACACCTTAGAATATCGATAATGATATGGATGCCCCAGAACAAACATCGGCATCTACGGATGCTTTATTTCCAATTGAAGCATGATACATATCACCTTTTACATTGGTTTTTCAAATGCCTTAGAACTAACACCAGGACGCCATGACGCTTTCCCCCGGTCAAAGACCGGTACCCATTTCAGACACCTGGGTAGAGAGGGGTATTGTGCTTAGAATTTTTCTCCTATACCCAACAGAGAAAACCGCCAACAGCGCCGAGACTCGAACCCGGGTCTCCCCGCACGGAGTCAGGTCCGCTACACACACGGCTATGGCGAGCCGAGGAAACGGGGAAACGTTACAATTCTCGTACAGATAGATTTTCCTCAATATTTTAAGGAAAACGACGTGTTAAAGAAGTCACTGAACTTGTTCAGGCCCACAAGTAGCTATACTCAAAAGTGTCAATTGTACTAGACTTAAGATACAATCTACTTCTGTATCGCTTGTGATCAATGAATTGTTTAAATTCAAATTGTTCTCGTATTACGGTCCCGCAGCTCACCTTGCAGCATGAGCCACCTCACGCTCTCCGGCACGAAGTAGTACGACGAGGCCCCGAACAGCATAGGGATGCTACACAACACAGAGAACAACCTCCAGTCCGCCACCAGAATGGCCAACCACGGGACTACCACCGTGCCAAGTGTGTAGAAAATTGCAATGGACATGTTGGCAACGAGAGTTCGATGTTCAGGAGCGAAGTACTCCAACGCAAGCACGTACATCATGATGAAGATGTTGTCAAAGGCAAGCCCCGCGATGAACTTGTAAATGACGTACTCGGTGAACGAGCTAACGGTGGCAGTGAGAAGGCACGAAATGGCGCCGATGATGTTTGTTCCGACCAGGACGGGGATTCTCCCGAACTTATCAGCGAGGTAGCCAGTGATGAGGCCTCCAACCACAGCCCCGACGAAGAAGATGCTCTGGGCTATCGCAGCGTAGCCACCGCGGCTGCACACCCAGTCCAATTCAGAGACCACCGACGCGTACCCGCCCACGGCGGAAAAGTCGTATTCCCAGCTGGTGCACGCGACGGTTCCCCATTGCGGGTCGGCCTCAACCACCTGCCCTGCTTGTATCGCTTTCCGGATGGCTCCGAAGTCGACGTCGTAAACGAAACAACTGTCGTATTTCCCAGTCGCGTTCGACACCGGCACGCTTAAATTGCGTCTGAAAAGAGAGTAAAGATAATTGTTATTAAGAGTAAATTTACTCGTCACTTTATTCTTTCGAGGTCTCTGAAGACGAATGTATTTCTTTCAAAATGCACCTATACTTTAAAGACAATCCCGTCAGTCAAATAAATTTTTTTCAATGGGGGGAGAAGGAAATTAATCTAGCAGGAGGTAAAGCAAAAATAACAAAAGTTACGATACGTGAATGATAATGGACAAGTGCACAACGATTGTTATCACTTAATAAATAAATTGATAGCTTTGAATAAACAGGGAAAAACGTTACAATTCTCGTACAGATAGATTTTCCTCAGTATTTTAAGGAAAACGACGTGTTAATCATTTCTTACAAACCAGAACAGTTAATTGTAGTAAAATGCAAAACATCAAAAATGCCAGATTTTGAAACGAGGAGACAATTGCAATAGGGTGGTTCTATGGAATAATGGCAACGTCATTCACTGTTTATTCAAGTAAAAAGAAAAGTTTCGCACCTCTTTCACCTCAAGCGGAAAGTATTGAAACTCAATGTTAATATTTCGCTACTCACCTCAACTCAAGAGGCAGATCCAACAGTTCAGGAACTCTGCACCAATGTTCCGGTTCCAAAGTAACAAAAATGTGTGGGAAATAAATAAGCACTAAATTAAAGCAAAAGGGGGCCATTGCCAAGAAAAGAAGTTTTTGATAGCGACCAAATTTGTTCAAATATGGGAGAATATCATCGAAATCCATGGATTCTTCAGAAACTGTTGGAAGGGTGTCGCAGACATTTTTGTTGGTTTCGTCCGGGTTCTTCTTTCCGGAATTGCTTCGGAAGGAATCGCCGCTGCTGTCATAGCTGCGGTTTGTGTAGCCGAGATTAGTCATCGTTGATGATTTTCAAAGTTTCTGCAGTTTACTTCAAATTTCCGATTTAACTTTCCATTAAATGGTTATTAGACAGAACTGAGTGTTACAAACATTCAACACCGGTTTGCTGCTATGAAGAAACTAAATGATTCCCGAGCATCTTCATAAGATGTGAGCGTCAAATTTTCTAACTTCGATTACCTGTAGACGAACAAATCTTTAATTATAAATACGGAGAATAACACACAAAAAAGTACAAGAAATACTTCACTATACTAGTATTACATGAAAATCATTTCTAGATTATCACTTATAAGCCACATAACAATATAAGATGCTTCGAAGTAACACATTACAGGATAAAATGTGTCATTCAATGGCGGAATCTCTCAGTCTATAACTTCGATTAGTGGAGTAGCCTGGCAGAATGCACAGTTAAATAATAAATTTAATTGATATTATTTCGAAAGTACGATATCGCTCACTTTGTTCAACAACTGCTAGCAGTTTATAGTGCAGGTATGCACCCTTGTATGCCGAGTTCTGTTCTTTATATCAGAACCAGGCAAAAATGATTTGAGGTCACCGTGGCCAATTGATTAAGAGCGTCCGTCATTCATGTGAAATAGCAGAGGTTCGCAGCTCAGCAGTGCGAGCTCGGTGTTTCTTCCCGTAATGAAAAGAAAGAACTCACCGCAGTTACCCTCTCGACCCACGTGTATGAAATGTACACCCGCCGGAGCTAAACGTTATGAAATCCAAAATTTTCTCACAAAACAATGGAAAAACCAGTTTTAATGTGACATGCTTCAACATGATTGAAATAAAAAGCACTCAAATAACATTATTAAAATATTAAGGGCTTAGAATTGTGCTCCCACGCTCCTTAATTAAAGAATTAAGTGGACCAACAACCTCACACTTGGCACTGTCCGGGGTTACTGTCCTCTTGCTGCTCTTCCATTATTGAGTCAACCATAGCGAAATTTTTGAAAAGTTAAAATTACTTCAATGATCAAATGATACCAAAAATAAATCGCGTCTTCATTCATTATCAACTAAAAAGAATTGTTGATAAAAAATTTTACTTCAAATTTATAAAATTTACTGGGGATGACGTACTCAAATTTCTTAAATGCAAAACAGTACAAAAAAGACCACATATCATTCAATTTTACACACTCGGAGTTGCCATTTTGAAAGCGCGATTTAATAGGAACTCTAAGCTTTCATTTTGAGGCAGCTGATATTACGCTTAGCTTGAAAAATATAATAAAAATTATCACCGAAATTGAGTTTTAAACAAAAACGCCTTGAAACTTGAACGAAAAAATTATTTGCAAATTTTTTACACTTGGTAATTAAAAATTGCTCTTCATTATTCACTCTTAGCACAACATTTATCACTCCTAGCGCATCATTTATTATTCCTATGACAAACTTTATCACTCCTAGCACAATATCACCTGAAATGAGTTGTAAAGATAATTGTTATTTAGAGTGTGACGCTCACTCCTGGCACAACATTTATTACTCCCAGCACTGCAGGACTCACTCCCAGCAACAACAGCACCATGCGAGGACTACATGACCCAACACAACCACTACCTGCGCCGTCACTGCGCCAAGTGACGGGCCTGACGGCTGGTGCTGCGGTAGCCCGCAAAATACCGTGCGGTAGCCTCGTACATGAACTTCCTGATACCAACTCGCGCCCTTTTAAGTGGTTCGCATACGGACATCTGATCGTGACTCGGGACTTACCTTGAGTTCATGCGTTGTAAAAGGGTCGAGAAAAGTGAAGCATCTTTTCGCGCTTCCAACGTCGGTAGTGAAGACGGTCTGTAGCGAAGGTGGTGATAAAACTTCTGTTCTGTCCATCACATTCGCTCGCTTTGAACATCATGGCTTTAATCTGCAGTAGAAACGTGAGGATTCACTCAACTTTCCATCATAGCTTGTAAAAAACTACGTGGATAGGTTAATTGAAACAAGTAAGCATTAAACATTTAATTGGCCGTTAAAACAACTAAGGAAAAGTTGCGGTTAGAAATGTAGACTGTTTTACCAAAAGTTAATCAAGTGAAAGAAAAAAATACCATAAACTTGTGCTTGTTCAGCATTTACTTCGTTTAACACAAGATCAGCTAAGCTTTGTCTGTGCTGGGAAAAAAATTACCATAAAAACGATTAGATAGATTAGATTATTAGTTAGTTTAAGCCTCCCTATCCTCAACACATGAGATCCAAAGAGAGGAAAGAGGAAGGCACCATTTAGTATGGAGTTAAGGGAACGTGGAATCTATGCAGAAAGGGCATAGAAACAGTAAGATGAGAAAGAAGTTCATGAAACAAGATCAAAGTTGAAGAAGAAAGTAGTAGGTGCTGAAAAACAGGGCAGCAGTGAACCGAAAAAAGTTGGTCCGTAACAAAACAAAAACCTGTTCTATTTCAACAAAAAAGAAGCCTACCTAACCTTTAGCTCAGGCCCTCACATAGTCCTATGTAGGGTAAATTTAACCCCTATTTCCAGGTTGAAAATAACAATCATTCGCATAATATTTTAATATGACAGAGGTTTCTTTAATTTAATGACAGAGTGTCATGATGTGAATACGAACTTGCAGTTCCATGGGCGTCTGAGATGAAGTTTAGCTGCAGCTGCTCGGATAATGACTGTAATTACAGAGTGTTATATTGCAGTATTGCCCTATATTGCCCATTGGCCTATATTGCCCATCTGCCTATATTGCCCATTGGCCTATATTGCCCATCTGCCTATATTGCCCATCCGCCTATATTGCCCATCCGCCTATATTGCCCATCCGCCTATATTGCCCATCTGCCTATATTGCCCATCTGCCTATATTGCCCATCTGCCTATATTGCCCATCTGCCTATATTGCCCATCTGCCTATATTGCCCATCTTCCTATATTGCCCATCTGCCTATATTGCCCATCTGCCTATATTGCCTATCTGCCTATATTGCATATGCAATATAGGCCAATGCAATGCCTGTATTTTTGAGCAGTGGTCCACAGAAACAATCCCTGGAACAAAAAACCATGTCACGATACACCCCTATACCTCCTCTGCATTCAAACTTGAACACTTTCTAATCCATTCTTAGAACGTAATTTTCGTCACGTCATTTTGTGGAAGTACCACTGAATGCTGGTCAGAGCAAAAAACATAAAGTAATCATGCTCATTTATTATAACTAGAGGACTTTAGTTAAAAGATTAAGTGACATTTTATTCATTAGCGGGAATCAAAGTAAAACTTTTCCCATTACTTTTCCTCTCAGGTACCTATTATCCAAATTGTTCTGAAGTCTCATTGCATTGCTCTGATTTTGAATTTGATTCTCGCTACAAAAACTTGCAAATGTCAAAATGTAAACAGATATGAAACAAATTTCCCAATTTATTCTTGATTAAAAACTGGATATTTATTTCAGGTACTCGCATTTATGGATGTAGTGGCACAGAAAATCTTACTTTCAGGTCTTAAAACACTCACATAAAAATTATTGCGCCGTGGATTCCTTGAAAATGTCGATCCATCTTGATTTTGGGCTTTGACGACGTCAATGACCAGCCCTCAAAGTCAACTTGTCCAAGGAGACCAGGGGAATGTCCATACGGCGGTCGGTTTTGCTGGTCATGTTGCGTTTGCCTTCCTCGGTGACGGTGCCTGCTTCGTGCATCACCGAGTTCTGTTCCAGGTACGTTCTTGGATCTAGAGTTGAGCTTCATCCGGGAATTCTAATCTCATGAGCCCTCCTTCGCTTTGAATTGACGAACTTCCTAGGAAGGAGAACAGTAGCAGTGTTTTCTTGATGTTTTATTAAAAGGCTAAATACTTATTAAAAACTGAATGTTAATTTCAAGTTTGCCATACTGTTGATGCCTAACACGAACTACTTTCGGAGACAGTATATTTTGAATAACAGTTAACTAGATTGAAATTGGTCTAGAGCAGGGATTCCCAACCTTTTTTTTGTCTGGACTTTTCTCGCACCCCCTGGAGCATGCTTTGCACCCCAGGTTGAGAACCCATGGTCTAGAGTAAAATAACATAAGCAACTTTCACGTATACCTCAATAGTAAGTGATTGAACGAATATGTATAGAGTTTTAAAAATTCCTCTGCAAAGCTATTAAAAATGTATTCTAGCTTTAGTGTCTCGAATAAGTTTTAAAGCAATTGTGTTATGTCATATTACCAAAAAAATCTGGTTTTATTCTTTCTGAATTTTTCATTTTTTTGTGGTAAGGGTATAATATAATTAAGAAACGTGAAAGATTAGGAATGTTTATTTTTCAAAAGCATGTCCATTGTTGTAAGCACGATATAAGAATAAACTCACTTTCGACGGAAAACAATATTATTAATGTAGTCCAAATAAACTTTGTTTCTATAGCAACTAATCGAGATACGAACTATTTCTGCAGGATACTGTGGTAAATAACTTGAACTCATATTTCTAATTCAGAACTAGTTTAACATACAAGGCAAATATGGAAATAACTGGTTTAGATTAAAAACAGAGTGGTATTCTGGTCAACGTACTTCGTCAGATGTCTGCTTTAATGATAGCCGTATAGTTAGAGGTTTATCCTGCCCATTTTCCATGGTGAAGGATAAATTTTAAAAACTACATTTTGTTTCATTCTTTCGTTTGCGTCCGTTATTTATATTAAATCTACGTTTTTTTAATTGCCTGGTAATTTGACTGCATGGAAGTTTCAAACCTAATTTTGAAGGTCTAGTTAGTGGAGAGGCATCGCAAATTTCAAGAGGTAAGGAATTTTAAAATTTTGTACAAGCGAAAATAAAGCTGTTTTGAGTTAGGGCGTTTGAGCAATGAGAGCGTATAAGCTTATTTCTAGTATTTCTTGTCAAGTAGACATGATTGATGATTGATTATAAGTTAGTTTTAGCCTCCCTTACCACGACAATGATGTTCAAAGAGAGGAAGGATGAACGCACCATTTAGTATTGAGTTAAATGAACGCGGAATCTATGCACAAGGTGTGTTCCTGCCCAAGATCCCGAGTGCTTGGAACCAGCAAGTTGAGAAGGAAGTTTAGGAAACAAGATAAATGCTAAAGAAGAAAGTAGTTGGTGCTGAAAAACAATACAGCAGTGAACCGAAAAAAAAGGTCCTTAACATAACAAAAAAAATTTTATTGCAACAAACAGAAGACACACCTAACTCTGAGCTCGGGCCCTCACACAAATGGTTCTACACTGAAGTATTAACTGACGGGTCATATTACAAGCAAAATTTGTATTATCATGAGTATTTTCCATTCAAATTGCTTATTTAAGCAATGGCGAGAAATAACATTCACCCCATGTTATTTTAGTATTGTATACATCGCACAGGGTGCAAATAAAAAAAACAGATTCATTTTTCAGAAGAAACGTTGCAATTTATGCAACAATCAAGAATCAAAAAAGAAAACAGAAGTCAACATTTACTTTTTTTTGGCGAACGTTTCGGAATATTAGAATTCCATCTTCAGTGCTGTAAAACGTGGTTGAAGAAAATGTGAAAATTCAAGTCTTCACTAAACTCTCTACTCTTCCCTTTACCAGGAAAACAAGTAATAAACATCACGCGGAGAAGGGAATTTATAATTTTGTCACGGAATTTATAATTCAATCGAAGTTCATAGAAGTTCCCGTATCTATTCAAACGGAAACCATTGCGCTGCGACACATGAACAAACTCTATTATCAGCACATCTCTCGGCCATACACATCCGTTGCTGTAGACTAGAGAAAGATGAGATTTCCCCAAGCGTTAGCGCACGTGAAATACCATTTACGTCAACGTACTCGATAGTTTACTCCATTTGAACCTTTGCTGAACGCCCAAAGCTTGAGCAAGAATGCTGTTCAAAGCCAGAATTTCTCCAGACTTTTATTCTAAATCGTTGCAATCATACGAGTTATTTAAATGCTGGATGACGTCAAGCAGTTATGAGTACGAAGGACTTTAAAATTTTATTCGTCACGATTGTATTAAGATCAATTTAGTCTAATGAAAGGCGCTGAAAACACCTCAGTTTCATTAAAAAACGCATTTGAATGACTTAAAAATTCCATGTCATCATCTTAAATTCTCTCTATTTGTTAAACTATTTCATCGCACGTACACTGCACCATCTAAACACATTTCATTATTTTCCAAATCTAACCATTCACTTCTCTTCCACAATGTCTTCGTTCGAAAATTTCCACTTTGTACCCAACTGAGTATTTCATGGAACGATTTTCGAATTGAAGATTACTGACCCCGAATGACTTTCACTTTTGCGTCAAAACGTTCATTCAACCAGCAAAGCAAAAACAAGCTGACCTTCGCCTCGACTGAAAACGTGCGCTCTTCGCGGCACGAGAACAGTTCCGGCGTTCCTCCCTGCTCGCCCCAAGCTGGCGAGGAAAACGCCATTGCAAATATGAGATATTGATAATTTTAAACATAATAGTATAAGATTAAATAACAATAATAATTAATGAAACACTAATAAATGTAAATATTGAAATAAAATAAATAAATATAAATATAATAATAACAACAAAAATACGATAGAAAATAATAATAGTTAATATGATGAAAATAATTCTACCTTAGGTTAACAAAACCTACATTAAAACACTCATGCGAGTCCTTTACAGCTCCCTTCAACGCATGGCATTTGTGATAGAAAAAGAAGTTTAACCGCTTGTCGTCAAGAATGATTCCCGTATAACGAAATATATTGAAATATTTAAACTAGGTCGTAAGCATTTATCGCACGGAGGTGGTTCATAAAACCCTTAACGCCTAAGTGTCGAGACTTTGGTAGCGCGCTCAAACGCGCCGACGATGACGCCCTCTTGTACCCTATTCCAACAGGAAAAAGATGTATTGGCGAAACTTCAGGGTCAGTAGTTGCGGAATTCTCGTGCAATGATATCTACTCGTACGGAAGGTTTGCTGCCCTTGCTGGCACAAATGCATAGGGTACGAACAGGAGGGCCCGAGAGAGAGAAGGAAGCACAATGGTTTCGGTACAGACATTTGCTGCAACAACAAAATATCGAACATTAACTGCCGCATATATCAGGGAAAAACTGGAGTTATTTGAAGTTGGTAAAAAGTTATACAGATTCCAGCTCACAAGTGCGTAAACAAAAAAATACACATGCACCCTAAACAAGAAATACTGAGTCAGACAGAGATAACGTTATACTTCTCGTGTTTCAATAGTTGATGAACATTCGGGATCATTTCCACGTTTTAGATACGATATTTGATCGGTTCCTGAAGAAAAAACTAATCGCGCAAGCGGAATGCACAATTCAATTTTCAATCCAAATTTGAAGTCAATTGTAGTGAGCTATTTTGAAAATAGTAAGCATTAACGTGCCTTCATTTAACCTAAGGTATTTGTAAAATTTGAGTTAGTGACTGCAGGTCGGTCAGCAGCATTATGAAAGTCCCCTCAGCGACCACCGGTGGGTCATTTTTCAGGAAGTGTGTTAAAAGAACGCATGCTGCCAGCTGCACCGCTGCTGTCACGTAAATTGTTTGAAAATCTGGCCCCTGTTTATTTGGCGTGGTGCAGTTATTGACGTAAGTTGTTTGAAAATTTGGCCCCTATTTATTTGGCGTTGTGCAGTTATTGACGTAAGTTGTTTGAAAATCTGGCCCCTGTTTATTTGGCGTGGTGCAGTTATTGACGTGAGTTGTTTGAAAATCTAGCCCCTATTTATTTGGCGTGGGGCAGTTATTGACGTAAGTTGTTTGAAAATCTGACCCTTGTTTACTGGGCGTGGTGCAGTTATTGACGTAAATTGTTTGGAAATCTGCATGCCCCCGTTTACTTGACGCAGCGCATCTAGTTGAACGAACTTCGTGAACTCCGCTTTCTTTTTTAGGGCGACTCTGACGTCATCAGTATAGGTACGCAGGGATGGGTGCTCCCGCAGTGCGAGTTGTGCTCACTTGCAAGAAATGCAATGGAATTTTATTTTGAATTTGTAAAAAATCGACACAGGGATGTTTTAGAAAGTTCCATTCGCCAGGTGACACTTGTATGATTAATTTCAACACACCAGACAATTTGAAATATTTGTGATGAATTCCAGATCACACCGCAGGTCAGGTGGAGCAAGACTTGCCGGCGTGTTTATGCTTTATTTGAAACGTTATTTCAGAGTCTGTTATTCTTTTTAATGTAATAATGTACAGCATGAAGCATAGACCAACATGAATGTAATTAATCGTAATCCGTAATTATTGACTTATTGAGGATAGCGAAATATCAATTTCTTCCTGCGACACATTTTTAGCATTATTATAATTATAGTTCATAGCAGTTAGTTTTGAGATCCCCACAAAAAGGCGACCTAATAGAGCGAAGAGAAGGAACCATTTAGTATGAACTGTTGTGAAAGAAAGAAAAGAAAAGAAAAAACATTTATTTCCAATAAAGTACAAACATGAAACGTCGATACATTGGAT
>JACJUY010000145.1:136553-158589 GCA_014220935.1 Platorchestia sp. MABIK
CAGCCTTGGAAAGTGCAGTAGGGTACGAACTTTCAAGTGACAGTTGCCCCGGACTGGTTTGATTTACGGAACGTAGAATCTATGCAAGAAATGCGTTTCTAGGCAGGAAGAAAAGAAAAAAGAAAAAATAAGGAAAAGGGTATGAAACTAAAAGAAGCAAAATGAATGCAAAAGACAGTATTACCGAAAGCCTACCAATAGCACAGATAACCTAACAGTGTTTCCCCTGTGGTGCCAGTCCCCATAGCACAGGATAGACGAACCTATCTAACCTACTGCCTATCCCATACCTATTATTACCAGATTATTCTTATTATTATTATTATTATCATTATTATTACTATTATTATTACTATTATTATTATTATAATTATTATTCAGTTTAAGCCTCCCTACCTGCAACAAATGCGATCCAAAGAGAGGAAGAAAAAAGGCACCATTTAGTATGAAGTTAAGGAACGCGGAATCTATACAGAAATAGCATAGAAACAGTAAATTGAGAAAGAAGTTCATGAAACAAGATAACAGTCGAAGAAGAAAGTAGTAAGTGCTGAAAAACAGGACAGCAGTGAACCGAAAAAAAGATGGTCCTTACCACAACAAAAATATTTTACTTCAACAAAAAGATTGCCTGCCTAACTATCAGCTCGGGCCCTCACATTTTCCCCCTGGGAGCGCTAATTCCCATAAATACAAAAGCTGCATCCCCCTGAGTGGATACCTGTTGAGAGGACTTTTTAGTATTCGCGTCAACAAGCAACTATGTCAAACTTAATGCACTCTTATCTATAAAGTGCTACTCTGTATGGTGAAGGTTTTTAATTTTGCTGGCACACCAACTATGAAATATAACTTCAGCACAAGATATATATAAAATAATTTCCTATTGAAGAAGCATCCTTGATTGAAGGATTTTAAACGTACGTATGTTGCGTAAGATATGACACGCTAAATTGCTTGCCTGTCCGTAAAGTTTTAAAATTGTAGAGACAAAAAAAAATCAACGTTATTGAATAAATGTCTACAATAATATAATTGACGTGGTTGTTTCCAAAAGCTAGAACAGACCTTTCACACGTAAATCCTCAGTTGTACCATAAAACTCAGAAGAATGGTGTACAGGATTCTGGAATAAATTAAAAACTTAGAGATGTCAGATTAAAGGACAAGTTAAATTAAGCTTCCCTAACCGCAGTAAAGATGTTCACAAGATAGGAAGATGAAAGGCACCACGTTGTACGGTATTTAACGCACGAAGACTGTATGCGAACGGTGTACCCTCACACTCTGCGCATAGATCTGCAAGATTGAAAGATGCTTATGAAACATGATAAAAGTTGAAGAATTAAGTAATAGGAGCTGAAGACAAGAACTGCAGTGGACTGAAGAACACGGTTCGTAACAAAACAATTAAATAAACTATTTCACGCCCACTGATTTTCTTATTGTGGCCTCTCATCTTTTCTCTAGGAGCGCGTATTCTCATAGATACAATCGTCGTATACAATACGATAGAGTAGCCGTAATAGTCCCCCCCTCCTGAGGGGCTTCAAAATATCAAGGAAATCAACTAGTCTAAGAAACGGATGCTACTAGACCATCGCATTACGTTACTAACTTGCGTAAGAATTTCCGCTTCCTTATTTTGAAGCCAGTAGAATTCCCTAAGGAAAAAGCAGACAGCCCAGACGGATGTTTCAAAACGGTTTTTCTGTGCAGGTAAACGACCGGAACACTTGACAATCAGAGCTACTCTGCTGGGCAAGTGCACATCTCTGTTTAAGCCCATACAGACACAGTCGTACAAGCTATTATTCAAATTTTGTCGGAGACGACGCGTTAACGACGGCAGGTTATACTGAAGTTCACTATTCAACTGAAATTTAACTTCGTAACAGTACTGAACTATGAAATGAGCTAAACATTGACACTTTGACCGCGTTGTGAGCCGCCGGTGTACACGGAAGGAATTTTCATTATCCTGCTGACCGACCAGTAGTCCCAAACTCAATTTTCATAAATGCATAATCAAAACTAAGCAATGGCAAGATCCAGCTAATATTTGTCATTTTCAAAATTGTTTACTTTAATTGACTTAAAATTTGATTTAAATACTGAACTTCAGTTTAACCCACTGCGGTCAATGTGTTAATTGGTACCTGCTTTCTTTCACGTGCTCTGGCCGCCGATTGGTCAACAGAAAAGTTGAGTGTTAAACTGCTACCAATTTATAAACAAAGAGAAGTTAATAAAAATTGAATCCCGTAACGTTGCAACTAAAGCACATTTATTATAGAATTTTTCTCATTTACAAACGCACTAGCAAGAACTTGAGCTAATCCCTCGGTCTAATTTTCTAAATTTGAAAATTTTCCGCAGATTCAACACAGACACTTTTTTCACATTTTTCGATCTAGTGTTGAAGAGTATTCAGTTACCGGATGCTTGAACAGATTATATGTCTTTCCCAGTTTTTAGTTTTCTCCTGCGAAAATTTAAGAAGTTTCTTATGGGAAGACGTAGGTTCAGTTTTTAAAACCAGTACCGTTTACTACTAATGAAAAATTACAACAAATATGCACAGTCCACATCAAAGTTAAAAACTCGAATGTAACTTAAAAACATTTCTAAAATTTTCGAGCTGATAACTAAGAGACGTAAAACATTATCGTTAACTAGAAAAAATAAGGAAGCTTTCTCAAATATTAAATGCAGATTTATTTAGTAACTTTTAAATGCTGTCTTCATCGCACAACAGTACAGTCGATCACGTGTGGCAATTTGCCTTTTCACTTAAATTTAAAATACCGATTTATGTTATCGGCTAACAAGCTGAGCAGATGTCAGTAAAACCTACGCCAATTGTTTGTAAAATGCACTCAGCATAAAAAAAATATAAACTTTTCTCATTAGTTCACAGCAAAACTTCTTAGTTTCATAGCACTAACTATTGTTGATATGGGATTAGACTGTATTGCATTTGATCTCTGTGGACGTTTGTTCAGATATACACACACTGTAAATAAATACATCAGATTTTATTCCACTTTATACTCCAGGTATACTTGTTTCATTGGTATGAAATGCGTCGAGTATAACTGCACATTCATCAAGCGTAAAACCTAACCATGACTAAATATTTCAAGAAACTATGCAGTGATTTAAATTATAACAAAATAATAAAGAAGATCAATGTTTTTCAGACAATCAGTATTCTTACCTGTTAGAAAATTCCTGGTGCAGTATGACCACGGTGTTGCCTGGACTCTTGCATGTCATTCTTACCACTCATATATTTACCTTGCAGATTCTCGTAGTAACAGTTGTCCCTAGCTATTATATTTTTGTTGCAAATCCTCCAGTCACTATTATTCTTAATATTCTAATATTGTAATAGCACACCCAGTCCCACTTATAGCCCCCTCACGACTTTACTGCATTCAAAATAAGCCGTGCATTCTTCTTCTTGATCGGGGTGAGGCCTTGCTGGGGCCTCTTAATTTCTCAGCTAGAAGACCGTCGGACCTGAGAACTTTTGGATGAAGGTAGTCCAGTGGTGAGAAGGCGTGCAACAACAGTAGACAGAGCAGCGCGTAGAAGTGCGGAAGCGGTCTCACACGTGCGATCCCATGCTTCAGCTCGCGCTACGGAAGCCAGTGAAGGTCACACCTACGCCCAAGTTCATTGCTTTGAGCCAATAATGGGCGCAAATATGTGCGCCTTATACAGACACTAACATTGAGGCTGAAAATTCTAAAAATTCGTGTCTCAGTGTGATAAAAATGAAACGTAAAATGGAACTAAACGTAAATTTTCGCGAACGGGATTTGGTATGTGTCATTCGTATTTAGTTTCCTACCTGTCAATCAGATGCATAAAATAAATACCTGTTGAAATGCTTTGTTATCCAGAAATGAAGCTATCCGAAGAAGAAAGTTTTTGAAAATGAAATTATACCTTTATATTCAGGATAGAAAGGTGGAAGTGAGTACCAATGCCACACGTCGTTCATTTACAGTTGAGCGTCTTCCGTTGCCATGTAGTGCTCCCCTATACATACTCGCCCATTTATAAAATTACAATCTTTCTGTGAAGAATATTAAAAGGCTCAAAATATGAACTAAATTGACACGATAGATAGATCAACACGATTTTAGGGAATTTCCAGGCGATAACAGTGAAATATTTACGACAATGGTACATGTTCTATTTTTCCCCATGAGTTTTATGACCATTTATATTTAACGTACGACATTCTTTGATTGGTGAGTGCAATCATTAGTATGAAGTTATGAACTATTGACCATATTTTATCTATGAAGTATAACCTCACCTGGATACTCGCAGACACGAAGGACAGAACTCAGGTCAAGACTATTAATCTAATATTATCAAAAGGATGTGTACTCAGTATTTTCTGGCATGTTAACCTAAATAAGGCGGGTTGCAAATTACAGAAAGTTTCTTGTTTCATGGAAGAATCTATTTATTTCTTCCAATCCGCGCTTGTCAACTCTACGCTACAAAAACGTTCTTGCTTGTCCATATTTTGCCATGAGATACTGAACCTTGTCGAGCTTTTCCACTGGCACGTGTATGATTTTAGCCACCTGAGTATTGTTTCTGCACTGGGCAGCCAAAATCAGATTAGCTACGGCGGAAAAGTTAGACTGGTTAATGCACCCAAGCAAGTAGATTATCGGCCCGAAGTTCTCACCTCAGCCATGCCCCTGTCATGAGGCCGCCTAAAAAAGAAAGTTAAATTAAAATAGGACAATATACAAAATTGCCCACACTCCCCATGCTCCCCCAACGTAATGTTTTGTCAGTAAAATATTCCCCTAGATATTATGTCTGTCCCGACACTTTGGTTGGGACAACAAACAGTTACACGGTGTAAGGCCAATTTCACACTGAGCTAGCGAAGCAGCATCTAGCAAGCTCGCAGGAGCTATCTAGCAGATGGTCTGCGAGACTGGTAGGTAGGAAAAGCATTTTCACCTCGCGTGCTTAATGCTGGATGAAACGTGCGAGTTCAGTGTGAAGGCAACGGCTCGTAATAGTGCTATTCCGGTCTCGCAGACCATCTGCTAGATAGCTTCTGCGAGCTTGCTAGATGCTGCACTGCTAGCTCAGTGTGAAATGGGCCTAACGCGGTGAAGTAGACGGATTACTATCTCCGCATTCTTTCATTTACACACAAGCATCTTGACGACGACCTCGTAATTTGCGCTGAATCAATACGAACAATGAAAATACTTCAGAATGGGGAGATTTCTTTTAGCACGAACTTTAGAAATTGGTTCTTCGTGTAGCACTTGCTGAACTCAGTACTCTTACAGTACTCATACTCAGTACATTAATGACAGCCCAAAAAGTTAAAAACAAAATCATAACTGTTTGTTATTTGATTTTGTCGAACATGTCTCTGACGCTCGACGCGCGAGCGTCTCTCAAGGTCAGAAATGATGCGCTTCCTATACGAAAAAAATACAAAAAGAGATGATTTCATAACAGGTCTCTAGTCAGAGCATGCACACTTTCTACTGTACATGTAAATGAGAACAAATCGTAATGTATTCGTACATATACTATGTTACGTCAATCTGCTCATTACTACCATTTGAAATCGCAATCAGTCTCAATCATTTTAAAGCTTAGTCTGTAAGCTGTTTTTAAGAAGTATAGCAAGCACTGCCCAGCATGAGTACGTTAAAGCGAGGGTGTGGTAGATACTTTGAAATTCAGGGTTCAGCGAAAAAGTGTCATTTCCGTGGCAGCGGGAGCGGGCTCAACTACACACGACTGACAAAGACAAAAGCTCCTGCATCTTCAGTCGATAATTTGTGAGCGATCTGTACGGCTTTGTATTAGGGCGGACTCACAAGCCCTAGTGTTTGGCGCAAAATGTTGAGGAAGTGAGTGATGAGTCAAGTAAAATGCTCTTCCTACCTAGATTGGTATTTTCTTTTACTTCTGATCTGGCGTTTGTGTATGATAGGCGTCAGGCAGCACGGGACATGGTTTTGGAATTCGAGAATGGGACACTCGTATCGTTTCTGATGACATATTTTATTTCATTCTACATTGCAAGCCATATTCGTAGTTGCACTCTCGCATTTCTCCCCGGAGCCATAAACAAAGCGTTACGTTTAGTGACAGAAGCATCGAAGTTCCGAGTCCCGGAATGGTGCGTTCGCTGGGATACGCAACTTCTGTGGTGATTGCAGAAAACGGAAAAAAACATGTGAAAATGATCACATGGAAAATCTGTTCTACTCATTCAGATTTCACTCAATTTTGTCTCTTATGTGAAGCTAAAATGCCTGGGAAATTACAGCGCGGTTGTGTAAATGGAGCAATAATAAAAGACCATTGCTAGCTACACACACTTAAAAATAAATTCCAGGGTGATTTACAATCAGGCTTATCAATTAAAATAATGGTGTACGTTGAGAATAGCACGATAGAAGTTCAGATACGTATAATAGACTTTAATTTATACTCTCCGAAGCATTGTATTTCGTCTCGATTTTTCAAGAAAAACGTTTCACCATACTTTTCTCGTGTTATTCAATTGTATGCAGCCTCTGATTAAATTGTTCGAAATCAGGTGTTCATAAACACGTTACTTGCGACACGACCCATCAATGAGTCGTTAGAAAAATTCTAGCAATCATTTAAAATTGATGGCATTTAATGGACCCAGTTGATGTTTGATATTTGTAAAATTGCTGATAAGTTTCAAATTTAAATTAGAGTTGGATGTTAAACTTCAGTTTGACCCATCGCAGTCACCGTGTTAACACCTACTTCCCATTGTGCAATTCGTCTGGTGCGTCTGAATAAACAGAATACCTTAAAATCGTGAGAGCTGACGCGGGCTACCGTCATTAACTACTTTTCTCTCAGCATGTTTCAACTCATTCGTTTATTCCCTTACTCGCCTCAATTGGTTAAGTCTCGGCACAGTCAATTTTATCCCTTATTCGGGTACGTATACACTAGAGGAGATGAAGTGATGCAGGTACGAAGACCACAAACGGTGTAATAGTGTGAAAGCTACAAAAAAGGTGTTTGGGTGTCTACACAAATTCTCCGTTTTCATTATGTGTAGTGAATATTGGAAAACTAGTTCTGGATGAAAATTTTATCAAGCAAGACACACAACAGAAAAAAAATTAACAGAACTCAAACGTTCCAGAAAAAAAAATACGAGACAAAAGCCGACGTTAAGCCTCGACTCGAGTCTGCAGGCACTGGCTTCTACGAGACAGGCATTCACGAACTCAGCCACCATAGAAGATTGCGCACGTGCCACTTTTTGCAAAGTGAAGAAGAATACAAGCACAGGACTACATATGTTTTATTGAAAAACGCAAGTTTCTGTACAGAGGAAATAAAAGTCACGATTAAGTTTTTGGAAGGAGAGCTCTCACTCCCTCACGACAGAAACTCGTTGACATTTGAGTCTACTTCCAGAACTTGCAAATTGAACACAGACAAAAATCTCTTCGCCTTACGAGCGCATGTCTGAATAAATCAATAACGATGATTGCTGACGAGGAGCCAATGCTCAAACTATCAACTAAAGAGCTGTCTTAATTATAAGAAATACTGGCCGATGCAAGTAAGGCTCCGTTATGTCTCAATAAAGTTACAAAGGTAAACCTAAAAAACGAGAACCAGATTCGCGTAAGCAATTATCGCACATATCTAAGCTTAAAAATACAATTGCAATGCGTAATACACAATCAATGGGAATAAATCACAGACAGGGATACGAAAATTATCAAGCAAGAGAAATCTAATAGACGAGTTAATTGAAAATCCTTTACATTAGTAAATTTGTATCTATGATTAAATAATTTTTTTAAGACAATTTAAGAATGCTCTAAATTCGTGCCTTTGAGATCTCCCACATCTACGACAAGTTTTACGAAGTAGAATTAAGAATGCCCTAAATTCGTGCCTTTGAGATCTCCCACATCTAAGACAAGTTTTACGAAGTAGAATTAAGAATGCCCTAAATTCGTGCCTTTGAGATCTCCCACCTCTACGACAAGTTTTACGAAGTAGAATTAAGAATGCCCTAAATTCGTGCCTTTGAGATCTCCCACATCTAAGACAAGTTTTACCAAGTAGAATTAAGAATGCCCTAAATTCGTGCCTTTGAGATCTCCCACGCGTACGATAAGTTTTACAACCATGCTGATTAGCTTCCAAGGCCGTTCTGTTGAAAAGACGAAAATCAAGAGTTCACACGGAAGAGTGCAGTATTCCTCACTCTATACAATCACAACACTGCACGACTACACCGAAAATACATTTCTCAAAATTTCACTTTCCAACTGATCATTTACACAACCAAACAATTAGTCCGCACAGGGAAAACTCGCACTCGCGTATATTCCTCACACATCCAACAATACCCTCATGCACAAAAATCGGCTGGTGAACAGTTTCCATTCCAACATAAGACATTCGTGAGCAAGTATTTTACGTTCACAAAAAATTGCAGTTTACGTTAACAACAAAAGTTTAGAGTAAAATATTCCCACATTCATTTAGAAGCTGCCTTCTCATCATCCCCCGGGGACCTCGAAAATTCTTTTTCATATTTACCGAAACAAAAAATGTCAAAATAGTTGCTATTTCATAATCATGTTCAGTCGGGAGAGAAAACGTCAATGATCCTAGAGACTCATAAGAGCGTTTGACAGACTAAGTTATGTGATCACCTAAAAACATTACAGCCAAAAATACCACAATGCGTGTACTCCACAAAATCTTCGGCATGTGTTATCATCCATCGGCCACCGTCTTTTCTGAAGACATAAGAAAATCACTCACATCGTTCTTATTTCCTGAATGCTTCGATGAAAAGTTCACATTTATTGAGTTTCTTGAATGACAATTTAAGAGAAATTACCGTAATGTTTTGCATTTAAGACCCAAAAAATTTGGTTCTTATAGAGTTAAACCAGTCCCAGTTGTCTTTCGCAAGTACAACACTCAGGTAGTTCCACTGGAAGACCTTGCCGCACGAGTATACTCGTATAAAGACCTCCCCTTGACGCTGAAATAAAGTGGCTCAGAGATAATGACGATGATGATTAGGCAACCGGAGAGGGAAGATAGGATGGGCAACTTTAGGCAGTGTAGCTTCTGTGATTTAAAGTGTGAATGTGCAGTTATGCGGGAAGTTTATTTACGTTTAAGTTCATACATTTATATATTTACAAATCCACTTCTATAACAGGCTCCAAAATCTCATTTCATTTCACTTCGAATTAGAATCCTAACATGTTCTTCAACGTTCACTTTCTTCTCCCTGCATGTGACGTCGGTGACAACCTGCTGTCCATGCGAGTCTAATGGCGGTTGTTGTCTTAACGGTACTACGAGACGCTAAAGTCAACACCAGCAACGAAGAAAAGAGCACTTCTATTAACGCTCCCGTATTGCTAAGGTCCAGATGCACTTTATAATCATTATGGTAAATACCTGACATGAACGATTAGATGCTCGCACACTCACAACACATGTTTAGATATTAACGATAAAGAATTAAGTGAATCAAGTGGCCATGCTGGAAAATATTTGAATCTCTTTTTCAACGAGGTATTAAACGGGAAATTATCTCCAGCTGAAGAACGATTTGAAAGTTAACATAACACCCACACAATGTTATAAAAAATTTCCTTAGAAATAGAAAAATAAATTCTTCACACAAAAAATCAAATTATAGTACAAGCCGTAACAGGAAGGCTAATCGTAAATTACAGGTTTCAACACAACCTTTGCACATACTTTCGCTCAAGTACTCTAAATAACAAATAAAAAGCATGCATTCAACCGGACTGCAGATGGCGATAACACCTGCAAAAACTTCGTCGTGAAAAGAAGAGCAAAAAAATGCAATATTAGAATCGGATTAGATAGTTTGAGCACCCCGACCACAACAAAGGTATTTCAAGGGGACGAAATACGGTGGTACCATTTAGAATGAAGTTGAGGGAGCGCGGAGTCAATGCACAAGGTGTGTTCCCACACAAGATCCCCTTCGCATAGAAATAATAAGTTAGGGAGGAAGTTTATGATGTAAGCTAAAAGTTCAAGAAGAAAGCAGTAGGCGCTGAAAAACAGGACAAAAGTGAACCAAATAAAGTTCCATAACGAAACAAAAAGCCTATATTAACTCAACAATATGTGGAGCCTGCTTAACTTCAAGCTCGGGACCTCACATTTACTCCCTGTAAGTGCTAACTACTCTGAAGAGAATATTGAGATCATACATTCGTGACACTGAAGGCACCTAAGACGTGAAATGACATGGTGCACGTATTTGATAACCAAGAAAATGCAATGAAATGTACGCAAACTGAATCACACGAATAAAAAATCCCTATCCGTTATGCACCGGTGGCTAAATTACACACATCGCATATTCAGGCAAATAATTCAATGACTAATTTCAAGTAAAATTTAACTATTTGCAATTAGTGAAATGGCTAGAGGTCGATGTTGACGGTTTTTCAAGCAAAACGCTACTATAAATTTCGTATCGATATTTACCTATTGTTGGGTCTGTGATATAAATAGCTGCACCCACCGAAATAATTAAGCTTCACTCTAAAAATCTCAACAGTTTATAAGAGACACAAATTGATTACTAGCTGCCCGTTGGATCCATCGCTCTTCCAAAATTCAACTTCATAGAATCGAGTTTCATCATCGCCAACACAAGGATTAAGATGAACAGTTCATACACGGAAAAGGTATCTACTCAATCACGTGTTTTTAATAATTCAGGACCTCGCTAGACCATACAACAAATGCGTTATCTCACCACACAAGCGACTTCACCAAATGACGAAATATACATGCACCTCTGAGACAAAAAAAAACGAAATAGGTATTAAGATTCTCGATTGGGTAACAAGTCGGTGATTTTGTCAGATAAAATGAAAAATCACACAAGAGAACTACACATTTAAACATACAACAGACTTACACCCTGGGTAACTACCTTTGCGGTGCGCGGGACGATGGCCACAAAGTTTTAGAAGCATAGGAAGTATGTGCGGTAAAAGCCTATATACGCACACATAAGTGAGCACACCCAATGGCAAAAATCATTTGCGCAAGGGAAACATAATCAAGTTTTCATGATATTAATATTTAAGCATACAATTCAGAAATGAATCAGTTCTCCTTAGCTTAGACAGCCGTACTTACTACACACAAAACAAAGTGACCGGGTTAACTAGATTGAGTATTATTAACTTGTACGTTTCTGACACGTAAAATCAGGCTGGAAAATAATCCCACACGTTCCTATAAACTAAGGGACTGTTATCAAAGAACAACTTCGCTATCAAAACCATAAATCTTGATCGACGTTGGATACTTCCCATCAACAACATGCTACACTACGAGGAATCTAGTGAAAAAGCGATCGCCCATCACGCATAACGCATTTCCCGAGTTTTCATCTCTAACCTAGAGTTCAAGAATTGGAAAAGCATGAGAAATGCCATTTCACCAATAAATTGATGTAAGTCATAAATTTAAATGAATAATGTGTTAGTGCAACACACACACTTTTTCGAACACCAAAAAACTGTAGAGCAAAGGCATCTCAAAATGATCAAATTGCAATCATGCATTCCTTCTCATTACCGAAATGGACAGCAACTGATGGAAGTTTCTGACAATTGCCAACGATATAATTATGGCACTGGTCTAAATCTGTGCCCTAGCTACTGCCCAGCTCTTGCGCTAGCGTTCGATAGAATGCTTACCTGGTCAGTAGTCCATGAATTTGGACATCAATGACATGCAAACTGAAGAGGTCCAAAATTTAGCTTCGCGTTTACTTTGACGATCTTAACAACCAGTTGATGCGTCTCACTTGAGTCGCACGGAAAATAAATCCGAGTAATCTGAGAGCGGTTCGAAATCAAGAGATTCTCGTTGAGCTTGTATAGTACCTTTCGAACCGGAGACTGGTAATCAAAATTAAATACGTTACGAAGGTGAAGAATATAGAAAGGAACTGATAAATTCAAAATAGAATTGCAAGAAAAGAAAGTAGGAGCGGCATTCACAAAACTTCGGATTAACTATACCTGAAAGCATTAGTCTGCAAATCCAAGGGTCTCGAAAGAAAAGCGATAACATAAACAGATGCATAAACGAAAACATGACCATTGAAATTAGAAAGGTTCTAGTTGAACAGTCATCAGGGACGCACGGATGCTGTGTTGGGCAATTACAGCACATAATAAACTCAGTTAACAACAACTTCGGTCTTCACATACTCACGAGAAGGTGAAGCGAGCACACAAGTGACAATCAAGCTTCACTGCACAGTCGACAGTGACTGTAACTGAGGCACAGGTTACGAGTGTACAAACAAAAAGACAGTATCACATGACGTTAATCAGTGGATGAGAAATTGTTAAAAAAAAAAGTACCAGAATGTAATCAACTAATCACTGATTTAAAATTCGAAAGCATTTCTACCTACCCAATGCACTACAACCAGCAGAAACTCATGAAATCTCACGATGGTTTGAAATTATCAAATGCTTGTAATCTAAACAAAGTACTTCTTCATTGACAGGAATGTGGTATAAGTTATACACATAAAAATATGATAAAACACAGTTCATTAAAGCCGTAAAAATGGATATCGATTTCGCAGATTTTGTGCTCGTTGTATGCAATGGATTTACCATGAAACTAAAATGAAAGACATGTCTGACTTTTATGATTAAATTTCATGCCTTGGCTAAAATTCACCAATACATAATAAGTAGATACGCTTTCAGCAAATCTATCAATAAAAGCGGCCAAGAAGCTTTCGATAAGATCAAGCCACAAAAAGGTTTCATAATTTTGCATCATATCTACATCCCACCCAGACACGTACAAGCAACCCCACAGAAAACAGGCTAAAATTATCAGCCTCAAATGACTTACATCACTACAGACGTCCACCAACAAAACACAACAGTAACACTTTCGCAACAGCAAGAAAGGAAAAACCTAACCAACCCCATAACGGAACCAGGCATTCGCACACCTTGAGTGGCGTACGCCACTTGAGCGTAACCATTTCTGCTGGAGTGTAAACCAAACCGCTTCCAAAATAATGGATGACACCTACGCTCTGTTCCATATTACTGACACTACAAAAAATCAGAGTCCATTTTCAAACGTGGTATTTTTGACCGAAAAGGACATCAAATGAACGACACTGGTCAACGCCTGTACTTGCATTCATCTCTACGTAGAATTACTCTCCAGGGAAGCATAGCCAAACATGCAAGAAAGTAATCATACTTTTCATTAATTGCTGTTCAATTTTCGCAGACTAGCTCAAGCTTCCCACAACTGGGGAAACGAATCATAAGAAGCTAATATGCAGCACAACATCTGGCAGATGCGAGCCTTTGATGTACACTACATTCACAACCTACTCTAGGCAATAACGATGGTCCAGTACAAGTCCCGAGACACCACAACACGCATACGAACAAGCAAACCATCAAAAGTCTGCCCGTGAGCAGAATTCAAGCCCGAGTTTCAACTGATGAAATGCTGTAATCCAAAAATAACGTTCAACACCGTGCACAACCCAGACCTTAGTACAGCATCAGTACGTACTCATTCAGATGATCATTTTACATATACTTCTTATTACAAATGCTAATGGGTTCTAAACTCATTACGACACTGATATTTTTCCGGCCAAAATTAACCCAGGATAAGAAATGAACGAAGCTACTTGAACTAACAAGTCTCAAATGAACTTGTGATTTACGTTGACCAGCAAAATTGTGCGCTCTTCAAAGCAATACAGAGGCACACACGGCAAAGATTAACCCACTCTAAACTCAGTTCCAAACACCAAAAAATATATCGTAGCTTCCGAACAAGAGCAAACCTGCAATTTCTCCCTCAACATAACAAACTGCAATCATTTCCAAATCACAAGTGGGATGCTCAACGCCCGAGGAGTAAAATGACCTAGCGAAAACAGAATCAATTAACTGAAGGAATTGGTGAAGTTAGATAATTTAGTAATGAAATTCACACTGGTTTTTAACAGTCACAAGATATAAAAACAGTACAAAGACAATAAAATTATGCGGAATCACGAGACAAACATATTAGGCTGCCATTAGCGAGCCGTAGTTGTTATACATATAGTAGGACAGATACACAGCGCAACCCAGCCACATAATCGGAGACGTTACCTTTAAATTAGCGGTAGTAAAGCTTCAAAAAGGCAAGCACGATACTACCTGTCAATGCAAACCCTTCGTACTGGCCTCCTTCTCTTTCTCTTTTCTCTTATTTCTGTAACAACACAAGATAAAAGTTATGAAGATATTAGAATGTAATGCACATAATTATTGAAGAAACATAATGGAGACAAGCTGCAATAATTTTCGCGGGAAAAATGAGCAACAATAACATTATACGTATATACCAGTGTCACTCCTCTACATAGCATAGGGTCGGAAAATAGGATTGTTCTTCTTGCATCATTGAAGCAGCCATTCATAAAATACTCGCACCAAGTCATACTTGTTGAACATATTTTGTCATTCTTTCAAGCACTCACGTGAGCGAAAGTTGCACGGCCACATTAGCTCGCAGGACTAACCTCTGCACCATTATAAGGCATGATGGTAGACGGAACCTCCGCATGTGGGTTTTATGGTTTCCTAGCCCACACCCATTCGCCATTGTCTACAGTCGTTCACACAACTTGATAACCTTCCCGCGATTCCCTTGTCTGCGTCGTGCTTCATTTGATAATCCATTAAACAGCGCCACCATATTATAATCCATTAAACAGCGCCACCATATTATAATCCATTAAACAGCGCCACTCCAACTGCACACTCAAGCATCTCTCACTTGATTGATTTCTTTTTAGCACTCAGTCTCAGCACACCCCGCACCTAACAGAGCAATCCCGTTCACAGTTACATACATCTTCCATGTGCACTCAAAAAATATATAGTGATAAGAAACCATGGAAAGTAGAAAGCAAACTTGAAACAAAAACAACCGAGAAGAGAAGGTAACTAAATAAGAAGCTATTGTAAAAAAAGAAGCAATATTGTAATATTGTAGAAGCTAAAAGCAATAAAAGAACATTCTAATGAACTTTTGTGCCAGCTGTACACAACGATGCAGGCTCTGGCATAAGAATGACGCCAAGCCTCAGCTCTCATCAGGAGGTATACAGATGCAAGAAATATCATAAAATGAGGCTAGCCGTCAAATTTCCACGGAGACTGAAAGTCCAAAAGAATTTTCCTAAATTGATGTTCATGAGATTCCATCATCAAAATCCAATCGAATTTTTTTAAATTTATATTTCATGAGATTCCATCATCAAAATCCAATCGAATTTTTCTAAATTGATATATCATGAGATTCCATCATCAAAATTCAATCGAATTTTTCCAAATTAATGGTTCATGAGATTCCATCAAAATTCAACAGAGCTTTCATTCCCAGGAAAATAAACAAGAGTTTTGTGCATCGAGCCCTGCACAATGACCGCAAAGAGTTCATAGGTCTTTGACTACAGAACAAATAAGGGAATTATCTCACAAGTTGTAAAACAAGAATAAATATAAATTGAAATAAAGAAATCTTGCACAACAATCTGAAGTTCATACGTAGCATAAATGAACTAATATCTGAGTGGGTTAGAAACCGAGAATAGATGAGGTGCAGATGTGCTTGTAGGAAGGGCTTTATAAATAACCTTCTTCAACATCTAAACTACCACAACTAACGCAGAAGTACGAACTTGATTCTACACCCTAGCGACTAACACGCTATTTATTTACTAAGGGAATGCAGTGCTGTGTTCCAAACGAGATCAGAGTTTCTGTTCTGCTAGCAGTGACTTGTATAACTTGACTTAGAAGAGGTGAAGGACTTAAGTACTAGACAATATCAACTTGATCACATCAAGCAAACCACGAATTAAACACTGGAGTTATCATGTATTGTATGAGTTGATCAATAACAAATAGACTACCGTTCATTGGTGTCGAAAACAAACAAAAATTTAAAATGAATAGATCAGTTTAAGCCAGGGACAACATGATCGAGCATATTTACGTTTTTTGTCACTTCAAAAGTGTCCGCTTCAGAGAAATAGTGTTTTCTAGCTAATTAACTAAGTATACTTTAAATAACATTCAAAGTTTTCTCTAAATAATTTTTAGTGCATTTCCTGAATATTTAAATAAGTTTCTAAATAACATCTAAATCATTTCGATCGTAAGTGATGGTGGAAATGTTCTCGAAGTACAAAAAAAATGATCAGATGGCAAATGAACAGGCAATGTATACAATGAGTGAGATTCAAAACCAACATTGAGAACTATTCAATTTCAATTAAGTAACCAATTTCAATGAAGTAGAGAAGGCTCTACTGAACGTTGTCTTCAAATACATCTACTGAGTGAAACAGTCACAAAGGAAAGAAATTAACGTAAGTATGAAGAAAGTGCAATCCATTTGTCAGCCACATAAATGCAAACTGAGTATTAAAATACCATGAATTGGTGCATCTGCCTCATTAGAAGAATATGAAATACTTAACTAGGTGGAGATCTGAAGATCGCGGATTAGACCTATAATAAATATCAGGCCTATAATTCCCGTGTAACAGAATTGGCGAGTGAACACCAAAGTCCACTGACAATACGTAATTTTAGAAGAGTCAAAAATAAAACCTACGGGAGAGAAGCTTCTCTAGTTAACCCCTATATAAAGCCAACTCCGATGGCGGTACTACACGCAGGGCAAAACAGTCTAGCATGAGCTCGCAAGACTCAAAGAAAAGCTGCTTACAGAGGACTAGCAAAATGGTGAGAGTGAGGAGGATTACAGTGTGGAGTAGCTAGAGGAGGCCTGGTCTCGGCACCCTCAGGCCGGTGCCTCACGTCGAGGTTGTGGTGCGCGCTGTTATGCACGCGTGTGCGCTTACTAACGATCACCTTGACGCTGTCGTTGGGGTGGATGAGCTCCGTGCTATAGTACCAGCGCACGTACTTCTCGTAATTGGATCGCACTCGCCTGTCTACTAAGCTGAAGACGCAGCTCGCGGGCAGCCAGATGAGCACCGAGATGACCAGCACGGTGCCCACGATGTTGTCACGCAGGAACATCAGCACCGTGTTCATGTTGATGTCCTCTATGATGTCCCAGAAGCGCTCCACAACGTCCTGGACCGTCTTCTCACACTTGCCCTGCAGTATCGTGGAAACGTCAACAACGCACAAGGGATGAGATGTTCTCGGTGTGCAAACAAGCGCATGTGCGAGCATCATGTCAAACATTAACATGTACAAAACGCTGACTCATAATACAAAATTGGCAAACATTAGAGCAGGTCAGGGATTTGAGTACTACACAATATCAACTTGATCACATCAAGCAAATCACAAACTATTTTACTCAGAATGATTGTGTTTCCAGCAAAAAAACTTCATTAAACACGAGTTCTGAATTTACAGGAAATGATGACGGACAGCACACCAAACTTGGCACAATCCGAACCAAAATATTCACGGTTGTAGACAAGTACGAGTCGCGCAATCTCGAGAGGCCAACATTATCCAGCAGAGAAGGAACAAAAACGCACCTCGTTACAGAAGCCATGAATGCAGGGGGTGCCGCTAGGCAGTATGTCCACTGGGGTGATAGGGAAGCACGTGTCGTTCAGGTTCTTGCGGCAGCAGCGTTTGCACGCGTTCTCAACTGAACAGGAATAATAATTCAATTCAAATATAAGGCATCCTCAACCGGCAAGGCAATGAGCACAAAATTCAAATATTACAATATCAAATCAGTTCCACTGGGATTTCCCAGCCATGACAAAGGTGATCTCAAGAACGTTATGAGAACAGAGAACACTTGGAATGGACTGTAGAAAATGAAGAATCCATGTACTAGCATGTTCCCATACAGAATAACTTACACATGGAGACATCAAGTTAAGAAAAAACATGAAAAATAGACAAAGAAGAGATAGCAAAGAAAGAACTTAAACTGAAAAAAGCAAAATGGACAAGAAAACATAGAAGTCCTTAAGGCCTATCTATAGCTAAGGTACATTTACTTTATGAACTAATTTATGTCATGGAGAAGAGTTAACCTAAAATGGTTCATGGTGATGCCACGAACAAGATCATGCTACAGATTAATACACACTCGCAACTGAACAAATTTCCACGAAGTGACAGTCCTTTGTAGCTCAGGAATAAATATTTCTCAGCCAAAAGCAAAGCAAATTGAGATTAAGTTTAATTCAGATGCTTTTATTTATCCCGTCCAATTTAGCCATTTAAATAAACATCACCGTACAAAAATGAAGTGAAATTTGAAAGCAAGAATGATTGAAAGCTTGTAGTTCCTTTTAATCAGCAATGCCTTACTACTTCACTCCCGTACAATCACTTGTGCCCACGCAAATTGGACATACCGCTAATATTTTACAAACCACAAAGCGAAATCTTGACAAAAAAAATCTCGACAGAGAATCAGTACTTGATCCTGAACAGCGGTAACCACAGGTGCACTTACTTGTATCACACATGCAGCTCTGCATATGCTGCACCTCACAGTACGGCAGGCACTTGCCATCCTTGCACTCGCCCTTCTCAATGCAGGCGGTGCCATCAGGCATGCTCTCAGCTTTGGGGCACGTGGCGCTGTTGCCCGTGCAGCGCGAGATCCTCTCACATGTCGCACGCTGCGCCTCCCTGCACTTGACGTTCACATTCATGTACTGGCAGTTCTGGCAGCACGGGGAGTTCTTGTCAGAACACTTGGCACCAGCCCGGAGTTGGCAATGCTTGTCGCAGCACGCGTCCACGTCGTCCTGACCTACGAGGCCTGCGTCGCATTCCTCCTGGCCCTCGACGCGCTGATTACCGCAGTACGACTCCTCAGGCTCTGTGAAACACCTCGACGACTTGGCCACCAGCACAGAGCGGATCGCTCGTAAGCTGCACGGTGAAAATTTCTGCGAAGAGATAATTTTACCCATATACAATCACATCGTTACATCCTGAATATAATTAAGTAATTAATGAATCAAATTAAATTAGAATCAAACAAAAGCAATGAATTGCTTCAAAACTATTAGAGCAATGAATTGCAATTAAGAATAGAGGTTTCAACAAAATGTACCTTAATAAAGATTTCCTAACCAAGCCAAGGTTAAAAGGTTCATGTAGATTGATCTGCTGCTTATTTCAAAAACTATGTCACTAGTAAAGGATAACCCATCACTTGAAGTATTAGTTGGTCCAGTGTTTATTCTAAAAATAGGAAATATAAAAACAGGAATTGGGATGCAGAAGCTAGGAAAACCAAAATATTCATACAAACATTTGTTAATTAACCAGAGTGTAGAGAAATGCCTAATGTGACTAAAGAGATACTTATAATTACCGTCACCATACAGCTGTGAATTCGATGATCTAATTGCGAAGGAGGAGACATACGCTCCAATGAGAAGAGAAATAAGTCAAAATAAGAATATAAGAACACTTAAATAAATAAGTGTTCAAAAAATTAACCAAATATCTACTTGGCTTACTGACATAGAGTTTCTCATAGGATCACGTTAATAAAGATAAAATTGTTAACAAAAAACTAATTGTAAACGCCAGCAAAGAAAAAAATTAGATTAGACCATAAGTTAATTTCAGCCTCCCTAACCACAATGCGAGTGTTTCAAACAGAGGAAGGAAGAAGGCAATATTTAGTATGGAGTTGAGGGAATGCAGAATCTACGCATAAGGTGTCCTCACACAAGGTCCTCTGTGCACAGAAACAGTATGTCAAGAAGGAAGGTTATTGAACAAGATAAAAAAGTTTAATTGAAAGTCAGAGGTGCTAAAAAATAAGACAGCAGTGAATCGAAACAAGATGCTTCGTTTAACAAAACAAAAAAATTCGTTCTACTTAAATAAAAAAAGGCCTACCCAAAACTTAGCTCGAGACCTCACATTTTCCCCTTGAAAGTGCCAATTCCCTTAGATACAACAGTTGCATTCCCCTGAGAGGTGATATACTTACAATACAAGTGTACATGATATACCTACAGTGAAGGCACACGTGAAATAAAATGTAGGTACGCATAGAATCATTAACCACTGGTGCGCATTGCTTTAAAATCATACCTTATTGGTACGCATGGCATACTTAACCTTTGGTGCACATTGCTTCAAAACCCAACCTTATTCATAAACATAGCATCATTAACCCCTGGTGCACATTGCTTCAAAACCCAACCTTATTAATAAGCATAGCATCATTAATCCCTGGTGCACATTGCTTTAACAAACCTTATTAGTACGCATAGAATAATTAACCCCTGGTGCACATTGCTTCAAAACCAAACCTTAGTTGTACGACGCAGCATCACTCACCACTGGTGCGCACTGCTTCAAAGCCTAACCTTATTATTGATGTCATATCCTGACACGGAGTAGGTGTACATGAGGTAGGAGCCGCCCTGACTAGCGCCAGGACTGCACTCAGGACGGTCAGGGTCGTGCTCGCTGCCCCAGTTGTGGCCGAACTCATGCGCAGTGACCAGGTCTGCCTCACGCGTGATCACCCGCTGCCCGTAGTGGTTGCGGGACGAGCTCAGCCCTGAGTTAAGGTAGAGCGTGTGTCCGTTCTTGAAGTACTCTGTGGGAACGTACACACGTCACTCTCGCTGACAATAAGAATTTTTGTGGGACTGTTTTTTAAAACAGAATTGAATGGAATAAAATAGAATAGAATGGAAAAAATTGGAAAGAATTGAATAGAATACAAAGAAATAGTATAAAATGGAATAGAATAAAGTGGATTAGAATAAGGTAGGAATACAATAGAATAGAATATAGCAACAAAAACAAGCCAAACGGCTCATTATTGGGTTGTCCTTAGATTGTGTGCCATCTGACACCTATCACACACAGGCACCAGAGCAACACATGTACAGTCATTAGAGAAGTGTATCTGTACTGCGCAAAACCAAGAAAATACGCGCAAAACAGCAGTGAGAGGAGTAATTTCTGTACCATGCAAAGAGAGTAAATTGGAGTACTTCAACATGTTTAGCAGATGGATAAAAAAGATGTTCTTAGCCACGTTGGTTTTCCTCTTTATCCTAGAGGTGAGATTTCCCAGAAATCAATCTATTTCATGTATATCAGATGGTGACGTTAATAGGAGTTATTTCTTATAATCAGAGTTTGTGTATATTATGACGAATAATAATTTCTGTGCTATGCAGAGGGAGTGAATTCGTGCACTTCAGCAAGTTACATTTTACGAAAATGGCAAAGGCAATATGAAATATTCTTCATCTTTGGAAAAAAAACTTTTGATGCTAAAAAAACAGTGGTAGGCAAATTGAAACTTCAAAAAATGCAAAGGCGATAAGACACATACAATGCTCTTGAAATAAAGCTTTACGTTAAATTAGATTAGATTAGTTAGTTAAAGCCTCCTTAACCTCAAAATAGGTTGTACCAAAGAGAAGGAGGAAAGCATCATTTTGTATGGAGTTCAGGGAAAACAGAATCTAAGCGCAAGCTCTGTTCCCACACAAGCAGCAAGTTACAAAAGAAGTTTATGGAACAGGATATAAGCTGAAGAAGAAAATCTCAGGTGTCGAAAAAAGGACAGCCTTCCTGTCTGCTTGGGATCTCACATCTTCCCTTTGGGAAGCTAATTCCCATAGATACAATAGTTGTACCCCTCTGAGATGAAGCTATGTTAAAGAAAGAACACTACAGTTGGAAAATAAGGGCTTTTTAGAAATCCAAAATCAATACAAATATTCCAAGTTCTTGAAACAAATTTGCAATTTCAATAATTTACTGTGTAAAATGAGGTTTTTGCTTTCAAAAACTATACATACTTGTAAAATGAGTAGCCTTTTGCTGTCAATAATATTGGATGTAAAATGGGCATTCTT